>JAXIVD010003640.1:30000-37500 GCA_036785275.1 Cancer borealis
ATTCCTTAACTTTCCTAAGCCTTTACTGCTTTTTGCTAATCTTACTCTGTGTTCTCCTTCACCTCTTGAACTATACTCAAGAGACTTATACCTCTATAGTTCTCGCATTCACTCCTACTACCATTCCCTATTGCCTTTCCATTCTTCCTTTATTGAATTGCTTTCATCACTTCCTCCCCTTTAATTCCATCTTGTTCAATCACCTTTCTTACTGTCACCCATTATTTCCACATACACACATCACAGTTGCTTTACCTTCACTCTTCATATTCATTAGCTTTTCAAAAGTATTCATTTCATCTTCCCTTCACAGCTTCTTTCTCTTGACATCCTTCCCTCCACATTTTTCACTTCATTCCATTCACTGCTCACACTTGTTACCCTTAATCTCTCATTGTTAACTCTTCCAATGTAGTCTTTTATCCTCTTTATACTTCTCACTCGATTGTCTTCCAAATTCTTCATCTGCTTTCCTTTTACTCTTCAATCACTTGTTTAGATCTCCTTTTACATTTTGGATTTAACGGATGCCATCCACTACTGGACAAGCAGACAGAATCATTCCAAAAGTTTGATGCTTGAAGAATGTATCCGCTAGATGTTGGAGCGAGCAGTGCTGGTAGTGAGAAGTTTCCACCAAATTAAGCATTGTATTGTCTTTATATGTAGTAAACAGTGTTCCGGTCAAAACTCAAGTATTCCATCATCTTTATATGTAGTAAAAAGTGTTCTGTATGAAAAAGGATGAAAAAATAATGCTGTCCAGTTCCTGAATAACAAGCAGCTGACTTTTCAAGTAACAAAGTAAATTCCCTATTTAGCTTGTTAAACAGAGGATCGAATGGTTTTATTTTTATTTATTTATTTATTTTATTTATTTATTTTTTTTTTTTTTTTCTTCTTCGTTTGCTCTGCTACATTCATTTTCAGTGTTTTCTTGTATGCATCTTTCTTTTTCTTTACTATTTTCTTAAAACCTCTTATATCCACTATTCATTCCCTTTCTTCCTCTCCACTTTCATCTCCACTACTCTGTTACATTCAATAAAACACTTATGAATATATCAAAAACTTTCTCACCATTTGCATTTCTAGTCTCATTCTGCAATTCTGCACTTCGGTCACTCTTTGCTCATATTCTCCTCTAATTCCTTCATTCTAGAACTTTTGAATTATAAACACCTTTCTCTCATCCCCTATTCGCTTCCTAAATTTCCACCTATTATTCATTTTAATTTTAATTATTTTGTTAATCTGATCCCTTAAACATACCTCTTACAACTTTCGTATCCATCACATCTGCCTTAATTCTTTCACCAACAGCCACATAGAGTATCAATCCCTTAAACTCATCTTGTATGCCTATCCTCCACGTATTACCAGTAGATCATCTTTGGCTGCAAAAAGATATTTTCTAAAAATAGCTCTTGCTCAGCACACACATCCACCAGCCATTCTCTATTCTCATTCCGTCCAGGCACTTCCTATTTACCCATCACTTCATCATTAATTCTTCACACATAGTGTTGTTTCATTTTTGTTAAGTAGTATATGTTTGTAATTCTATGTTCGGCAAGACATATTTGCGAATTTAAACCCTGTTTTTTCCCATTAAAACTTAAATTCGTCAACCACAAAACTCCTCTTGCATGATGGATATGTTAGGAAAGGTTGACAGTATTTACAAATTTTATATTTTCAAGGTGGTTTCTTTCCTCTAACTCCCGCGAATGTTGAGAGATGACTGTATATTGCTTTGCAAGTGAGAAAAGGTTCTAAAGTAACAAATATAGCCATATATATATAGCCATATATATATATATAAATGAAAGGTTGGTTTCACTATCATCCAGTTCACATATCCTGAAAACAATGAGAGATCATCATTTGTTTTATTAAATGCAGTGGGATATAAATGATGATATCAAGAAAATGTTGGGAACCTTATATTTCATTAGAAAATTCAAGAAAACTTTAACACCATAAAAGAAGGAAACAAGGTGTCACTTAATAAAATCTAACCCAGGCTACTAACGGGCGGAGGCCAACCATCTAAGGTCTCCTTGAAGCCTACCGGCGCCATGGGTAAAAAAGATTTAAAAAAAAAAATAGACCATTACATGAATATTACTTATTCAGGACAAAAAAACACAATGTGCTTCTTTGACAAATGCTTGAAATATTGTAATGTCTAATTTGACTATGATTATGATCTTTTATCATTCAAAATATTATTATTTCTAATTTTTTCTCCATGTTAGTGGTATCAGCTACCTGTACTTTAACTTCTTAAAATGCCACATAGTACTTTACACATGGTTTTAATGCCTTATCATCAAGGCTAGATTATCTTTAGATATTCACTTTATATATTCACTCACATTTCAAGCCGTCTAAGAACCAATCACTTTCCTTTTCCTTCCAGTCTCAGGACATGTGCTCAGATGACAATGATCTGTGTTCATTTTATTGCCCCATACTTTTGTTATTCATGTCATTGTGTTAAAGTACCGAGTAACAGCTTCTAGGAACTAAATTGCGCCAGTAGACGAAGTTCATATGTGTGAAGTACAAATTATGAAAGTTGAATTAGCGTTAGACTTTCATCCTTAACATATGTCATGATAAATTCATTTAAATGTCTTGTGAGAAGCATTGAAGTAAATGTACCAGGGGGAAAAATGTGTGTAAGGAAGGTAATTAAAACTGATAAATTCATCATGAAACTTAGTAAAGGTGAAATGTGATATTTGCTTTTTAGAAACAAATTTGTTGATATTATATCAATGTATAATCTAAAATCCTGAAGCTTATAGACCCATATTTTGAGTGTTAATTTATCTTTTCTTTTTCAACTTTTCATCACATCTTTAAGGCTTTAAACCCTTAATATCTAACAAAACAAAATTCAGTATGGAATCATAGTGCATCAATCTAAGTCACATTGGCTTGGCCTTGTTGATCTTAGTTGTAAGATGTAACAATGGCCATTACTACTTTAAAACATGCTAATATTCTATTGCTATTAATCTCTGACACCTAAATCAAACTATACTAAACTAAACTGTCAGAAGATTCTTCCTCTTCCTCTTCCTGGGAAGTTGTGGAAGTTCTACTTGCTGGTAACTTTGTCTTGATATAGACATGTTTTTTTACATTGAGAGTACTTTACTACAGAAGGATTTTTCTTCCACATAAAACCTCTTGATTGCCTGCTAAGGGTTAAGCACACACTTCATACATGAGACTTCTTGGCTACTGAATTCAAGTTTCCGTCTTATGGGAAAGATAAGGTAAAGTGAGGCACACGCTGTAGATGCGCATAACTGCGCATCTCATCTCCTGTCACATTGGCCTTGGAGCCTGTGGTGGAAATTAATCCGTTACCCCGGGACACAGGATCACCGTGACATCCCAGTTTCCACAGTTTACCTTCTCTAGGTACCTATTTATCGACCAACCTGTTTGGGAGGATGAACAGCCGGGTGAACTGTGCGCCGACTACCCTCGTCTAGGATCGAATTTGGGCCAGCGGATTCATAGTCAGACGTGCTAACCATTGCACCACTGAGGCGTTATGGGAAAGGAGTTAAGGAAATATGAAATACTGAAACATGATTGGCTAATATCAGATATTATGCTGCCATTAGGTAGTGTTTAAAAGATTTTCATACTCACCACTAGGCTTCTGTGTGAGCGCAAGGCACAGCCCACGCCATGTTTCACCAATGACTCAAACTTCCCTGGCAGCTGCTAATGTCTTACTGGGTATTTTTAACTCTGTTATTAAGCCCTGGCCACAAAATCATTATAGAAGAAAAGTGATCAGTAAAAAAGAGAAACATTGAATGGTAAGTTGAAAAATGGCATGCATTTTGAGAACCTCTTTTTTTTCCTTTGGAAATTAATAATTTGAGAGGAGCATGCAGCTTGGATTGGATTGGATTGGATTGGGTGAAAAGAAATAGATTGAGGTAATTTGGTTATATTAAAGGGATGGAGAGTGAAAAGTTTGTGAAATAGTAATATGACTGAAATTGAGGTTCCTAGTAGGAGAGGAAGACCACTTGGAAGGCTGATACAGAGGGAATGGCTTGAATAAATAACAAGGGACTATATAGATAGGGAGAGGTGGAGGAGGCTCATCTGTCGTGATGACTTCTTTTGGGGATGTTACTGAAAGAAACAACATATCAGAGACTGTAGGTATAGGTAGAATGATTTGCAAATAGTATTCTCCAAAGAATTTTAAAAACTGCAGAGGATGTGTAAACATGTTACCTAAGATCAATAGGGAAATTCTTTAATCTAGTACAAAATGTACAAAGCAACTTATTGACAATGAAGGTGAGATCTATGTCAGGATTTGTTGAGTATTTATACTTTGGAACCTTATGAAACATCTTCATACCACAGTAGATTGTAGCATACGTGGAGGTAGGATCATGTTTTGAATATCGTGAAAGTACATTCATCAGTGCCATGATTCACATTATGATGAGTACATGATTTTCTTGAATATTCTGTTTTGACGACTTTGCATTACACTTGTGTATGTGTACATATTGAAGACATGCTGCATCCTCTCACACCAGTCTTATTCTGTCAGTGCCTTACACTCACTCACAATTATGTTCTATGTATGAAGAAACAAGATATACATTAAAGTCCTTTCAACAAAATTTTATAAACTTTCAAAGATTTTGGCTCATAAATCAACAGTATGAATTCCAATTTGACAGATTTTTTAAGCAAAGATGATAGACAATGAAATATATTTCCATGTATAAAAACTTAGTGAAGTTAAAAATGAATATATATATATATATATATATATATATATATATATATATATATATATATATATATATATATATATATATATATATATATATTAAATATATATATATATATATATATATATATATATATATATATATATATTATATATATATATATATATATATATATATATATATATATATTAAATATATATATATATATATATATATATATATATATATATATATATATATATATATATATATTATATATATAATATATATATATATATATATATATATATATATATATATATATATATTAAATATATTATATATATATATATATATATATATATATATATATATATTAAATATATATATATATATATATATATATATATATATATATATATATATATATATATATATATATATATAATATATATATTATATATTTTTTTTTTTTTTTTTTTTTTTTTTTTTTTTTTTACAAGCATTTAAATCTGCTTCATCTCAACATGCTTGCAGTGTGTTGTAACTACAGAGATGTAAAAGAGAACTGAAGAGATGAATATATACCTATATATAAGTCATCGTGACTTAATGACAGGATTATAGCTAACCTAAGGAATGGTAATCAGATGCATGGTGTCGACCTTTATCAAGTAAGAAGGGACACTGAGAACAAAATATACCAGTGAAATAATAATGACTGAAATTGCAAACTCTATGGAAAAGGGAAGAAGAACCCAGTGAAGTGAGCCCATGAAAATGTAAGATTTCTTCTGAATTTAATTCATACAACAATTAGCAATGACTAAATTATTAACTCAAGTATACAGTGCATATGAAAACCCATATTCAAGTCCCACCAATGTGTCCGCTTTAAGCATGGTGCCAAATGTTTGAAAATAAGTGACACCACAATCCAAACTTTGCTACAATTCCAGTCAGTGGAAGATTGAAGGCATCATTATATGGTGTAATAGTGCACATTGCCCTCTATGATTCTTTTGAAATAAAGAAATATGTTCATGCATCTTATATCCCATTGACTAGAATACACTAAGCATAAAAAATGAAACTGTCCAATTCTCTTACCTTTTTTCTATCTAACCATATTTTTATTATATTTGGGTATATACAATATCAATATATTAACAGAGATGTACTGTAATTGGAAGGATGAAAAATGGAGTCATTAGCATGGAAGTTTTTAGATGTGATTTGACAAAGTATACAAATTGCAAATGTTTTTTGTTAGTTTAGTTAATGAATTGCACATTATGAATAATGTTTAAGTATATACTTCATATATTGCGCATCAAGCCAGAATATGTATTATTCATATTAAAAACCAAAATATGCATATTCTCAATAACAAATTTTGGTTTTATGTTGATTTGCAGTCATTGGTGTTGAGGTTAACATGTAATTTTGGGAAGTAGTTTTATATCCTTGTATATTTGTTTGCTACAGTTCTATGCATACATTTCATATATGACACAGCATTATGAGCAGGAACCAACTTACCAATTTACAAAAGTAAATAAGGCATAAGAAAAGTGATTAGTGTTAGCAGTTTTAGTTCATTGTTATATATAGCAGTCACTATAGTGTGAAACTTTATCCATTGATTTAGCTGTGATTGAGAACATCACACTCACCCTTATTTGTATATGAATTTATATTATACTTGAATAGAGTGAAGGGATGATGTTGGTGTTATGCTGCTTCTGGTTGTATTTAGGTTCTTGTTATTGGTTTTATTTTATGTACCTGTTGCAGTGGTTGGCATCCTGTGATCTGATATCCAGCCAAATATTGTTGCACTATACTATAGAATATTTGTCCATTATATAGCATCTTATGATTTTATTGGCATGTGATATGCTGCGGTTATTGTTTAGCATATGGTCATATAAATAAGTTTGTTATACTGCCTTTGTTATATGTACATAATCATTGGCAGTAATGAAATCAGTTAAGTGAAATAAAATGAGAAAATTTGAAGTGCCAAATATGGAAGGAATACTATACATCCATGACAGACTATGATTGGGAATATGTCGATCTGATCATGATGTTTTAGAATGATACTGTATCAGAAAAGGGTGGTACATCATGCACATTTATTTATAAAGTGATTAGAAACATTGATTACACTCTTGATACTCTTCAGCATCAACAAATGGTTTAAAGTATAGTGATTTCAAACACGTCTACCTACAAATGTTACATTGGTCTGGTGTAATATATCCATCAAGTTTTTGTATTAAGTGCTGAACATATTTTGTATTTATGATTATTTTGAAAGATCTCTAAACTGTAAGACAATCTTCTTTTATTCACTTCATAGTTTTATTATAAGATTTAAAGGTTCACACACAGAATATTTTCATTAACTATTCTCACACCACTTGTGCAGCCATCCATACAGCTGTCTTGCTGATAATCCCCTCCATATTTTAAACTTTTATTATATACTGTGAGCACTATGTTTTATCTTATCTTGCAATGTATATATGATCCCAATAATGCTGTTTGTTAAGTGCAACAGTATTGAGCTATGTACACTCATGATGAATAAATGCTCATCCATAATGTAAAGACTGAAATTATGAGGTGTATATTTTTCCCAGGTAGAGCAATTATTTATCATATAAAGAAAGCCTCACACACGAAGCTTCTTATAGGAGAGTTTAATCCCCTTTGT
>JAXIVD010003641.1:0-43907 GCA_036785275.1 Cancer borealis
ATATATATATATATATATATATATATATATATATATATATATATATATATATATATATATATATATATATATATATATATATATATATATATATATATATATATATATATATATATATATATATATATATATATATATATATATATATATATATATATATATATCAAAACATTTAACTATCTATATATGAGTCTCAGTTTATAGCCATTATCAATTATTACGATTCACTGGAAGATAAAAAGACTATATATACTCAATGATTATCACAGAAACAAATGCCTAAATTTCAGACCATTGTTTTACGTTAATAGAACACTTGGTATATAAAAAACTAAGACAAGATAAGCACAAAACTATAATACATATACACAAACATATACGTACAATGAAACAAACTTTGAAATGTACACAACAGTAAGTAAGATAGTATTAGGTTAGGAAATAGCAGTGATAGTGATAATAATAATAAACGTTAAGTACTTAGCTGGTTGGCTGACTCCTTATCATCTTTGGTACATATATACAAACATACATACATACAAATACCTTATCAGTGCTGCACCCTCACAAATATTCTCAGGTAAACGAGCTCCATTAGTCTATCTGAGACATCTTATATATACGCATCAGTGTGCTTGAGGTAAAGTAAATATTTTATACAGTTATAGGAACCTTGAGAAAATAGATAGATAGAATGAATTGAAGGTTGAAATATATAGGCGTGATATTATATAGCTTATTTTCCATTGTACTGTGTTTAATGCTTGAGGTAAAGTTGATAGTTTATACATTTACAGAAATCTTGAAAAAAAAACAGATTGATAGAATGAATTGAAGGTTAAAATATATAAGCGTGATTATATAGCTTATTTTCCATTGTACTGTGTTTATTAAAGTTAGGTGTAGCTAGGCTAGTAGTAAGACCGTAAAGTGTCCTTGGAAATGATAATACAGGTTTAGATAGAAAAAAATATATAATGCAATTTTTTTTCTTCGAAGTGACGTGTTGAAAATGTTTGATTAATTCGTGCTGTTCAAAGGCCAGCTGTTATAATTAATTTGTACGTTACTGTGTTTTAAGATAGATAATATACAACTAGTTAATATATACAGAGAAATGATGTTGAAATGTATAAAAGCGGAAAACAGACAGCTAAATATTTATACAATATCTGAATTAATCTCCTCCCATCGTTTTCATTATTGAGAAAATTACTGCAAAGCTTTACTAATATAAATATGTACCCATGTGTATCAATGTACTAATTCAGACTATAATAATGAAGGTAGAGTAAAGAAAAAATTGATTCGTAATATTAACATCTGAATCTCCGTTACTTTCACCATCATTATATATCAACATTATAATGCTAACAATTAAATTAAAACTAAACAAACACAGTGATAAGAAAAGAGATATGATTTAGATGAAGCATACATTGCAATAAGACCATAATACTAATTATTTCACCCAAAATACATTGAAAGAAAAGAAAATACCTAGACAACCCACAACCACGAAACAAGATATATAATAATAGAAAAAGAAAAATAGAACGCAATAGATAGATAAAACCCATTATATAACCTACAAAAAACATATAATAACTATAACAATTCCACCCAAAACACATTGAATGAAAAACAAAACCCAGACACATAACCACGAAGCAAGACCAATATAAAATATAAAATAAAACAAAGCTAAAACATAGTAGATATATATAACTCATTACATAATCTTAAAACAATATAATAATAATAATAATAATAATAATATAGTTTTGCCTTTTAACACCCCATCCTCCCCACTGCCTGTGTTCGTGTCTCATGTAGTGGTTGTTTAGGTTTTGGTTCAGCTGGTCTACCTGAGAACACACCTGCAGGGAACACCTTAAATTAGCACCTTCAGGACATGGCGGCACCAGGGTTATTTGACCTCGAGCTGCAGGAGGAGGACGCCATCGAGTGTGACCAATCAGATGATGACGCTATTGAGGTGGAAGAGGTAAATATATACGACTTGTGACCTGACTCCATGCTGGTAAAATTTTGTTTAGTGACCCCTTTCATTTGTGTTAATTCAGGTTTTGTTACTGTAATATGGTTGTAATTGATTGGTTAGCATGTTGTAGGTGTGTTTTGTTTATTTGTTTTGATTGTTTTATTGTTATTTAGTGAGTTATGAGGGGTAAAAGTGTGAAACAAAAGAACATGTGCGTGTGTAAGTGCGTACCAGGAATACATTTTTAGGGTTTGTGTAGTGAATATAAACAAAGGAACGTGGGTTTATATTTATTAAGCTTATAGGATTAATAAGTTATTATCTCAATGTTTATCTCACTTTTATGATAATTGGGGTTTACATAAAACTAACTGCGGATTGTAAATATGGCTTAGGTCTATATATTTTTTTCTTATTGGTATTTCACAACGTGGGTAGGATTCATAATGGTCGTATTTTTCGATACCTTATTTAAACACGAAAAATCTTCCTAGTTTTAATTTTTTTTTTTTACCTCCAGCTTGTACACAGTGTAAATATGATGGGTTTTTTTTATATATATTTCTTTTAATGTGACTGGGTTGCTTTTGACTCTTTCATTTGTTTTTGGAAGTTAATATATAAGTTTTAATACCATTGCACGTGGGTGAACAAAAATAAATAGTGTTTCATACCTCATGGTACTCTCATATCCTCTATAAATACCTATGATAACACATGGAGGGGTTTTTTTTGGTATTTCTTTACAACTACTGCTCCACCTCTTTCTTTTTTCTCTCCTTCCCTACATACTATATAAAGTGTACTCGACACATATGTGAAGGTTTCAGGCGGTGCTCACCATTATTTATCTCGAAGTTGTGTTATGTTAAGTTATAGTTAAGTTAAGGTTGTTAGGTTAAGTTAGGTTAGGTTCGGTTCAGCTATGTTCGGTTATATAAGATTTTTATATTTTACCTAAATCCAGAAAAAAATCTAAGGTTGAGAACCCTAACTTTTGGGTAATAAAATGTAAAAGTCTTATATAACCGAACCTAACCTAACTCAATCTAACCATAACATAATCTTAACCTAACCATGGCTTAACATAACCTAACATAACTTCAAAGACGTTTTGCGAGATAAATAATGTTGACCCCTGCCTAAAACCTTCACAGATGTGCTGAGTACACTATGTATACTATGTAGGGAAGGAGAGAAAAATAAAGAGGTAGAGCTATAGTTGTAAAGAAATACTCTTTTTTTACATTAAATAGGTTAGGTTGGACTAGACTAGTAGGTGTGTGAACGGTCACCTTCCTTAAATGTAGTTATTTATTTTCTTTTCCAATTACAAATATGAAGTTTGTTGTTTTTTTTTCGTTATGAAATAGGTTAGGTTAGACTAGTAGGTGTGTGTACAGTGACCTTCCTTTGATATTGTTATTTATTTATTTTCCAATTGTAAATATTTGCATGGGTACTTTCACTTAATATAGTCAGTATACAGTTTGAATATACTTTATTTTTATTTTTTATTTTTATTTATTTATTTATTTATTTTTTTTGGTGGTGGTAGTGTTATCTTGAATCTGTCCCCTAAATATTAAACGTAAGCATTGATTGATTGATTGTTTTATTTGTAAGATATACAAGGTCAAACATCACAGCCATTGTGCAGGTGCAAACAACACTTCCCAGGGTAACACAAGAACGTTCATACACTTATTTCCATTGTGGTCCTGAAAGCCATAGGTAAAATTTAGTCTGTTGTGTATAATATGCTCTTTAAAAAAATATATACAAATTATCTAAAGTAATGGAAGTCTTTATTGATGGTAATAAATGATAAACCATTTTTTAATAGAGTACTGAAGAATTAGGTTTAACACCACTATGAGGAAACAAAAAGGCTGTTTGAAACCATACCTAAGAGAAAATTGCTTTGTGCTATATCTTACATGTTATTTTGTTTGTTTTCAGAGCCAATATGAACAAGGGCCAGACATAAATGCAATCCTACAGTAAGTATTGTATTATATATTGTATTGTATCCCTGAGAAATAATGTAATCTTATTAAGTACATTATCACTATTTTTCTGAATTAAGTTGCTCAGTGCAATCTCCCCAAGTTTATATTAGTCTCAATCAGTTTGAAAGGATTGCAGGTGTGTGTGTGTGTGTGTGTGTGTGTGTGTATGGTAGATTTCTAGAACTATAATACAAAGGAAATGTATGTATAGAGAAATGTGGAGGCTCTTCTGCCTTGCCCATTGTCTTGAGAATGCTCTCATAGGAAGCAAGGCAACATATGATATAGATAGATAGACTATATATATACAAAGATCTGGTGTAAATTATGAACTAAGAAGACTAGACGGCCTTATGGATGGGGATGAGAGGTGGATGTAGGTAATAAGGTAGTAACAGGAGCTACCTCGTGTACACTCCCCTGAGCCTTTTGTAGCTTCCTTATGTTCTTATGTTCTTATTGTTAGCAGTGTATACTTATGTTTATATATATATAGTGTGGTGTAGATATAGTCTTATTAAAATGTACTTACCTTAAATCAACTACATAATATTCCTCGGCTATTATTAAATGTTTTCTAAATGTTTTGTAATGTTGCAAATGTTCCCAATGTTACTAATGTTTCCCAATGTTACTAATGTTTCCCAATGTTACTAATGTTTCCCAAGGTTTCAAATGTTTTCTAATGTTTCTAAATGTGTTCTAATGTTCTCAATGTATCTAATGTTTTCAAATGTTTTCTAATGTTATGTTGTTATGTTTCCAGGGCAGAGGGAATCGAGACCTTACAGTTGTCTGACAGTACTGTTAACCCAGGCAGAGAAAAGGTCAGACCCTCAGACTTCCAGCTGTTGAAGGTTCTTGGTAAAGGTGGTTATGGCAAAGTATTTCAGGTATGTAATGTAAAGTATACATATAATTATCATAAATTTTTATATATACTGTAACTTTTGGTAATATTGAGAATGATCTTATGCATTTATTTATTCATTTATTTATTTTATTTATTTTTTTTTTTTTGGGGCTAGAAATTAGTATATTAAACCATAATTATCATGTTTTCATATACTGTAACTTATCACTAATACCGAAAATCAACTTATGTATTAGATTTAATAACTTTTTTTATTTCATTTATTTATTTATTTTTTATTATTGCTTTTGTAGGTTAGAAAAATGACAGGAGGGAGAGGAGGAGGGAAGATCTTTGCCATGAAGGTCCTGAAAAAGGCAACCATTGTACGTAACCAGAAGGACACGGCGCACACTAAGGCTGAAAGAAATATACTAGAAGCTGTCAAGGTAAGATGGAGTTTTGCTATATATAAAAAGGTATCTAAAATTAAGGTATTTATATATTTTCCCTCAAAAACCACATAATATTCCTACAAGGTATCAGAACTGTGAAGGAAATAGGCCAAGACAAAAATAATAAAATATATATGTATCAGTTTTTTTCATAAAGATGATTTTTGTTATAAACTGGATCTATGTCAAGGTAAATAAGACTGAATACAATGAAGTATAATGACACAGATACTCACTTTTTGTTTTGTTTTTATCATGGTGAAGACAATGACAGTAGCAGGAAAGGGTATTACAGTACAGTATCATGACATTATTACACACTGCCATACTTACAATGTTATATGCATCTGAGACTGTAGCAGCAATAACCTCTCTCGTTCTCAACATATCCAAGAGAAAACGTAAATATTTGAGGCGTCACTATAAAAAAAATCTAAACCTACGCCAAATAACAGGCAAGAGGCAGTCCATCTTAACCGCCTACTGATGCCAACGGTTTATGATGTAGAAAAAAAAAGATAAAAGTATGTAAATATAATGTAAGTAATATAATGTTTTCTTCTCCCCTTAGCATCCTTTTATTGTGGATTTGGTGTATGCCTTTCAAACGGGGGGGAAGCTGTACCTCATCTTGGAGTACCTGTCTGGCGGGGAACTCTTCATGCATCTAGAGAGGGAAGGAATATTCATGGAAGATACAGCTTGGTGAGTGTTGTTATTCTATTACTACTGTGTTTCTATATTATTATTATTTATTTTTTATTTATTTATTTATTTTTTTTTGGATATAATGGAAAAGTTTTATATGGTGTTTTTGGTTTCCTTAATATTAAATTGGTGTTGTTGAACTTTTATTAGTACAGTGGTGCCTCTTGATTCGAACTTATTTCGTTCTTTTCGGCTGTTCGAATTGATAAAATTCGAATTAGGAAGCAATTTTTACCATTGAAATTAATGTAAAAACAATTAATCCGTTCCAGTTTATTTTAAATAAAAAATACTAATAAAATGGTTTACCAAACACTCCTCAAACCAAACACTAAATTGATTTACCAAACACTCCTTTAGCCACATCAGCAGCCTTTATTGTCTCTTTGTGCTTCAAAAATGTGCAGATCGTAGACTTGGCCATCCTGTACTGTGAGGCCAGGTCAGAAACACGAACTCCTCTCTCATGTTTTTCTATTATTTCCTTCATTTCTATACTATAGCGCGTCAGCTTCCTTCCACCACTTGCACTGTTACTTTTCACTTTCTTGGGAGCCATAATGGGGGCTAATTTCAAGAAAATATGCAAAAATATCAAGCACAACAGAGAGAGAGGTGTCGGCCGCCACGTGTGTTTGTGTTCGGATTGCAAGACCGCGTTCGGATTAGAGGACAAAATTTGTTCGCCAAATGTGTTTGTATTGGGAAGTGTTCGAAAAAAGAGGTACCACTGTATTGTGTTTCTGTTTTTTTTTTTTTTTTTTTTTTTTTTTTTTTTTTTTTTTTTTGTGTGTGTGTGTGTGTGTGTGTGTGTGTTAGGATAGATTGGAAACTTGATATATAGTGTTTGGGTTCTTAATATTAATTGGTATTGTGTATCTCTTCTTTTTATTGTTAGGATAGAATGGAAAAAATTATATAATGCGTGTCTGGTTCTTCCCATTTTAGTAAAGTTGTTGCCATTGAAATATTGTTGTGTTGATACTTTTAGTGAAATGATAACTTTTTTTTGTCTTTGTAGGTAATTGTTGAAATTTTTAATCTGCTTTCATATAATATACATTGTTTGGTGTGAGTTCTGTGCCTCATCAATTGTATATCCTCAGTTCATTTGTTGGGATGATATCAATTAATAACATCCGTATTATTATTATGATTGATATTTCATTCTCTCTATACTCACTTTATCTGTTTGTATTTCCTATGTCTCTGGGTGAAATTGAATTATTATTATTATTATTATTATTGATTATAGTTACAATTATACTTACTTACACTATTATACTTACATTATACTCACCTACATTATTATTATTGATTATACTTACACTATACTTACTTACATTATTATTATTATTATCAATTACTTACAAAATAATGTGTGATATGTGATAAGTATTGAGAGGTGCATAATTTTGGTCAAATGCTAAATGTTTCTCGAAGTTCAGTTTTTGCATAGTAATAAGAGAAAAAACATGAAATTAGTAGGATAGATGTAACACAGACGTGCATAAAAACATCCTTCAATATCGTAAGTAATTATAATTAATGTGAGGTGGATCATTTATGTCTAATATTTAATGTTTGTTTGTGTTCAGTTTTTACATCTCTGAGATCATCTTGGCTCTGGAACATCTGCATTCTGAAGGCATCATCTACAGAGACTTGAAGCCGGAAAACATACTCCTAGATTCCTACGGCCATGTTAAGCTCACTGACTTTGGGTTGTGCAAAGAAAAGATTCAGGTAAGTTTGATTCATGATTTGTAAATGTTGATTGATTGATTAATTCAAATTGGCTACCTTATTGTAATTTTTAAAGTGTAATTTAAGCTGTAAAGTATAATTCTAGCTTGAAATAAATCATTGTACATGTGAACTGCAAAGCACATTATGTTTTGCCTTTCAAGTCTCACTTATATTAAACTTCTTAATTAATTGTACTTAATTTATTAGCTGATATTGTTTGATCAAAGGCGGGAAAATTTCTATTGTAATAATAACGATGACGTGAAGGTCGAGTACACTGCAATAATATATTAATGTTTTTACCTCGATTCAGTTTTTAAATTATCACGTAAAGTTAGGAATGAAAAAATATATATATATTCCTTTTATTTTTTCCCGTTCAGGACGACTCTGTAACTCACACTTTCTGCGGCACCATTGAGTACATGGCACCCGAGATCCTGACCCGCACCGGACACGCCAAGGCAGTGGACTGGTGGTCTCTCGGGGCACTGATGTACGACATGCTGACGGGGGCGGTGAGTACCAATGCCTTAGTCAGGATTGGAGGATAAAATTTGTTCGCTAAATGTGTTCGAGTCAAAGGGTGTTTGAATCAAGAGGTACCACTGTAGTACACTCATACCTCGGTTTTACGGACTTCCCTTTTAACGGATATCGGAAGCAACGGACAAAATCTGCAGCAGCCGACTCACTTTCTTTACTCCATGGAATTACCGTATTATAGTGTATGTTTACAGTGTACAGGTCTTTTATAGTATATATTTACAGTGAGAGAGTGTTTAATAAGTATACCATAACCAAATCCTAATCATGCTATCTTGTGCTCAGCCGCCCTTCACAGCTGAGAACCGAAAGAAGACAATAGAGAAGATCCTGAAGGGGAAGTTGAACCTGCCGCCTTACCTCACCCCGGATGCACGAGACCTCATCCGAAAGCTGCTCAAGGTAGGCTCAAAGGGGATTCTATTTTGTTTCCTTGTAGTAAAATTAAGTATCACTCCACTGTTGCATATAAAGATTAGTTGATATAGTTTGTGGAGTTATTATGAAAGATGATGTTAGATATCATGTGATAGGCTCAAAGGGGGTTCTATTTTATTGCCTTGATTGCGGATTCATGATATCAGTAAAATTAATGAACACTCCATTGATGCGTATGAAGATTAGTTTGTTGATTTATAAGGAAAAAGATGTTGTCAATTATGATGAGATAAACTGTACTGGAATGTATTTAGGAATGATTAGTGATATGTTAATAAAACTATATGCAGTGGTGTTGCTGGTATTTGCAGTATCAACACACCACCTGCAACCTTTATTTGGCATCTTTTTTTTATTTTGTTTATTATTCTATTGTCTTTAGGGAACCGGCAATTAAGTGTGAATTTTTATTTATTTATTTTTTAATTTACTTTTTTTTATAGTTTTTTATACCCTTCACTGGTTCTCCAATAGCATACAAAAAAAAAAAAACTTTATATCCGAGGTGTCACCAGCACATTGTGGAGTGTAATTTATGGTTGTATTCTCAGCGTCAAGTTAGCCAGCGATTGGGTAGTGGATCAGACGACGGTGAACCTATCAAGAGACATTTGTTCTTCAAGCAAATTAACTGGGAGGAAGTGATCAACAGGAAGCTGGATCCTCCCTTCAAGCCTGTTCTGGTAAGTATTTGAAAGTTTTTATAATGATTTTGACTTGAACACCAGAATAAAAGCAAGATTAAAAACTGAAATGTATATATATAAAGAAGTATACTTGAGTGTTTTGAGTTACGTCTTGTTTATTAGTTGAACACCAGACAAGGATTAGTAATGAAAACATAACTAAAAACCTTCCATAAATGTATATAAATAGATGTACTGGAGTATTTAATGTTTTTATAATGGTTTTTATTGATGCTTTTTATAATTGAACACCAGACAAGTATTAAAAACAGGGCTAAAAACCTTCTAGAAATGTATATATATTAAGAAATTGAACACCAGACAGACTAGTAATAAAAACAGAACTAAAAATCTTCTTATGTATACTATAAACAAATATACTAAACACAATAATACCTCCAGTTTCATGTCTTATATAATATTTCAGCCGGAAGATACAGAAATAACCTAACTTCATTTAAACATCAAATTTATAACCCAACAAATTCTTAACATAGGTACCATTGCTTTCCAAAGTTAAAAGAATCCTCATCAATCCTTCCTTTCCTTTGTGTGTGTACTTCAGAGTGGTGAGGACGATGTGAGTCAATTCGACAGCAAATTCACCAAACAGACACCGGTAGACTCCCCAGACGACCATATGCTTAGTGAAAGTGCCAACATGGTCTTCGAGGTAGGTGGAGAATTCATGTCTATTATTATTACCTTTATTATCATTGTTATTTTTCCGTGGCCAAGTTGTGTAGTGGTTAGGTTAGGTTAGGCTAGGCGAGTCCTACTACCGAGAGTCCTGGGAAGATAGACACAGTTACGCTTGTCTCTCACTCTACACACTCAGTTCGCCGAGTACAAAGTAAGTAAGGAGTTTTAACCTCAGTGTCTCGGCAGTACAGAAAGCCAGTATTCCTGTCCTACTGTGTGCTTTGGTGAGAGTTTTTATTTGCAGGAGTTTAAGGGGAAATATTTTAACTCCTGTATGTTTGTGTGTGTTAAGCTATGTGTGAACCCTTACCTGAGATACTAATTTACAGGTCATTAGTGGTAAACAGGTGATTTCTCAAATATATAATGTTTTGAATATTTGATGATTTAATTTTAATCTATATTGAATAAGAATAAAGCTGATTTTAGCCTCCCAACAACTATTTATTTTTGGGAAGGTGAAGAGTAAGTAGTGTTAGTGTTGTAAATAAGGATGAATGTTGAGAGAAGAGAAGGTCATGTGAAGGAAAGGTCTTGGTGGGCTTCAAGTGTTGTGTTAGGTAAGTAATGAAGGCTTGATGCTGGTGTACAATGCTTGCTTGGTGTGGGACTGCCCTGCCCGGCCCTGCCCTGCCTTAGCCTGCCCTGCCCTGCCCTGCCCTGCCCTGCCTTGCCTTGCCTTGCCTTGCCTTGCTCTGCCTTCCTGGTGCTACGTATTCACATTCATTTGACTCTGCACCATATTGGAAAAAGGCAGATTATTTATAGTGCAGAACTGTAATTATTGTAATCCCTTATTGGAAAAAAAAATCCTACTTATTCATGGTAAAATAATATTTAGTGAACCAAATTTATGTTCTGTACTTGATTAAAAATTGACCATTAAACTACATATTTTAAGTGCTTGTTTTATCTATGTTTTTTTTTTTTTTTTTAGTAAATAATTTACTGAATTTAGACTGACAAAATATGCATTATATTATATTTCCAAAACCTTGCTGCCCTTTCCCATCTATGTTGTGGATCAAACAACATGGTATATGTGTGGTATTTATTTCCAACAGGGATTCTCATATGTGGCGCCATCACTGTTAGAGGAAATGGTGCTGACTCCTGCACACATAAGGAAATGACAGGAATTAGTGTAGCTTAAGAGTGTTTTAGTTGTGTTATTGGTGTGACTTTTTGCTTGTTGTGTTGTGAAGAATCTTACTGATAGGAAAACATTTTCCCAGGATGCATCACTGAAAACCTCATACAATTGGTTTATTTATTTATTAATTAATAATTTATATTTTTTACATTAAAGGGTACTGGCCAAGGAATAACAAAAATACGTTAAAAAAAATTTCCTGCTTGTCGCCAGACCCTGTGTGTAATCCATTGTGTTACAAATGTACTCGTCATGGATTATAGGGCATTATTTCATATAAAGTTTTAGTATATATTTATATTAAAGCTTTATGGGACATACGTGCATCAAGTTTTTCTTGTCCTGTTAGCAATTTTTTTCTATATCAAAATTATAGTTTCAAAAGTCAGATCGTAATAATAATAGTCATGTCAGTAATGTTTGTCATTTCTCTAGGTGAAAGCTGAGGCTGGAGTAGGTGACTAGATAAGATGATTAATTATTATTACACTCACAGGAGCATCCAGGTGTGTGTATTGACAAATAGGACAAATGAATCACTTATCTATTATTATTATTATTATTATTATTATTGATCAGAATCAGAATTTATCAAGTGATGTACTGCTTTAACCCTTGAGTGACAGTCTATTGTTTCTGGAGGGACATAGGACATTTATAATCATTATATAACATTGCTTCAAGGTCAACATTCACCTAGTCACACGCTAGTATCTCACATTGGGAAGAGACATCTCATTGCTTTTATTGCATGATGGCTTTTGCTTGCTTGCTTCAGCTTTATAGTTACATGCAAATGCTTGGGAGGCAGTGGTCTGGTGGCTAGCGGTCGGGTATACCAACTCAGAGTCCTGAGTTTGAGTCCCGATACCCGCTGCCAACTTTTCTTTGGTAATACCGCTGAGTGGCCTGAGATCACCCACATGCTGCCAGAACACTATCCTCGACAGGACTACAAAGCCATATGCACGAGGAGCTTCCATGGGCAGCATGAGCCTACCAATTAGAAACAAGGTGTCAATTTTTAAAAATCTAACCCACACTACTAACGGGTGAAGGCCTCCATTAAGCCTACCGGTGCCACAGGTTAAGAATTAAAAAATGATGAAATCTAACACTTATTGTAGACAAGAATTCTTGAACACATTCCTGAAGCTGGTGACAGCATGAAGTTCACAGTACACTGGCCATTTGTTACAAATTCACAGTAACATTCACTAGCAAGTAACTGCACACAAAACAATGGAAAGCAATGTTATGGTATTTTTGGAGTGTCTTTCCTTATTATCCTTAAACTATGGCACTATGTGCCAATTTCTTGTTTCATTTTACTGATTTCCTTAACAAAATGTCCCTTAGTTTGGGGGAAAAAAGTGTTAACCTTAATGTAATGCAGAAAATCAAATTCATTCATAAATAAGCACTTTCCACGAAAAGGCATGAGACACGCTGCTCTGAGCTTCCGCAAGAAGTCTAAAACCATTACCGTGACACTGTCCCCTCGGCACACTAGGCCGTTGTATCCATCATGCTGTATCCTGTCCAGCCAGCACTGTGTGAGGCCATGCAGATGTATCCCCGAACACACACACCATCTCACCACACCAGCCTTATGCACACTCACACTAGAAGGGGACTGGGAGCAACGCAGGATCACACACCAGGGTATTAGAAGCCCGGAACAACATGAGAATGGTTGCCGTGCACATCTTTACAAGACTAGTACAGTAGAACCTCGCAGTATGAGTGCACCATTGTACGAGTAATTTGCTTTACCACCTGTGGCAACCAATCTTTAGGTCACGAGCCAACCACTGCACCACAGAGCCACCTGGCCTCCTGTGTCAGCTGCCAGCACTGACCGTTCGGTTAAAGAGGCAAGAATGGTACTCCTAGGAATCAGGAAAGTGGGTTGGAGTGGACTGCTAACTCCTACCTGCTGAAGCCTGATTTTACTATATACACTTCAGCAGGTTGGAGTTAGCAGTCCACTCCAACTCGCTTTCCTGATTCCTCAGAGTACCATTCTTGCCTGTTTAACCCGATGGTCAGTGCCGGTAGCTGACACGGTGGGGGGGGGGGTGGCTCTGTGGTGCAGTGGTCGCCTCGTGACTTGAAGGTTGTGCCTGGGTCATGGCAGCTTCTTGGTGAGAGGCAGCACTCTCGTCAAGCCTAGCAGAACTATATGGTCTACAGATGCCTAGCTCAGGGGATTATTTGATTTAATCGCACAGTAAATCTGCCTTCTTTGGGTTTGCAGATAAAGGAAAGCAGAATAATAAGGTGAGTGAATATTTGAGAAAATAAATAATAGGAAAGATTAAAGAATATTATTTTGTGATTATGAAAAATATATTTGTTGATGTAAGTGTTTAACATAATAGTTCTATCTTTCAATTTGGTAACAAAGAGAATCCAAGCTTGAACTGAACTACCATGTATGTATTGTATAAAAATGGAGTTATAACAATTGATTAGTTGTGGATATTATGAAATTAAGTTATGTGAACCTTTCTTTACAGGTGTTTTATTATCACAGGTTATTTAGCAGCATAAGTTGAAGTATTAAATAGTTATTAATATAGGTAAATATATAAGTTTTGAATATGGGTAAATATATAAGTTTTGAATATGGGTAAATATATAAGTTTTAGATATGGGTAAATATATAATAGTTTTAAGTATGTGTAAATACATGTGTTTACTTTATTTTTGACAGGGTTTCACATATGTGGCACCATCAGTGTTAGAGGAGATGGCTCGGCCAAGTGTGGTGAAAGCACGTTCTCCTCGCAAGCCATTCACTCCTAACACTGGCGGACCTTTCTCCCCACGATCAATGCAGAACCCTTTCAGCTTCACTAACGGGGCTGACACCCCCTCTGCACCCCACCTCTATGAACAGATGGACACCAGCAACTCTACTTCCACTTCTAATAATCAACAGCAGCCTTCCCACACCAACCACCAGCAGGACCGCAGGCTGCTGCACCAACACCAACCTACATGGAACTGGAAGCATTAACATTCTGGGTATTAGGTGGAAATTTTTAGTGGATCCCTTGCTGCTCAGTGTGTGTGTGTGTGTGTGTGTGTGTGTGTGTCATAAACTTTGTGGTGATAAGTTGTGTGTGAATTGTGGAAAGCCTTGCTGGTGTTGCAAGTTGAAAAGAGGCACAAAATGAGGAATGATTGTTGATTTGGGTGACGGTCGACCCAAGTGTTTTGTCGCATTTTTTGGAAGGTTGCTCTAATTAGGTTTCACATTGATGGTAATGACCTGTGCATTTCTTGAGTGAGATGACAGTCCTTACCAAGCTGAGTTGCCATTATAAACCCTTATTATGGCCGAATTGGAAGCCATGAATGGGGAACAACTGTATGTGAAGTGTAAAGTTACAAGGATTTATTTGTATCAGATTATCAAGTATAGACTGTGAATGTATAAATATCATTCATGTACTGGGCCTTACATATACTCCTAAGATAGCCTTAATATTGAATCATTTGGATGGATACATGAGGCTATTACAAGTTCCTCTTTATAGGCACATGTATCACACATCATTTGTCATCATAATACTATAACCATTATGTGTGTACATCGCAGAGCCTTCAGTTCAGTTTTTTAGGATCTATTCTCATTTGCCACGGAGCTCATTCTTCACAGTTTTTTAGGCTCATTAGTGTTTAAATGTTCTCAATGAAACTTCAAAAAGATTTCATTTGTAAATAATTGTTCATAATTTTGAAAAAACAAATGGCATAGCCTTTTGGAAGTTATAATGGAAAAGTAGAAATTTTTATTATGTTCTGAAAGCAAAGCAAGGAGATTTTATTTCCTATAAAATTGCCATACAATTCACTTGCATAGAATATTACAAATAAGTAATTATATTGATTCAACTATTTATTGTGCCATGCAATGGTATTGAACATATAGATATACATTAATAGATATATATAGCCCGAATGTTACAGTAGTAGTGTAGGTGTAGTGTAATGCCTTACAAGCAAAGCATGTAGCAGCTAACCTCACCCCGGCACCAGTCACAACTTAACCCTGTGTGGCTCCGGCAGAACAGTTTGACGGTTCACAACTAACCCCACACGTTATGTTACACTTGATTACCATACATGACCATTTGTTCTTGTCATTGGTTTGTGGATAAATGTGATGAAATATTGCTTTATTTATATTCATTTATCATTTTTTATTTTTCACACATTAAAATTTTATTTCCTCACACGTATATTGAACAGATTCATAATGTAGGGAAGTGTTATCTTTTACATTGGATTGCAATCATCCATAACCTATAGGGAGTTATTTATTATGGAGTTGTGGAGAGTGTAGATAGGAGGTGTGTATATAGTGTATGTGGTTTACCTTGAACCATTTAATCCTTGAAAATGTTTGCTGTGATCATGCTGGTTATCCTGCATCATTTTACCGAAGCACAACTTCCACAACCCAGTGTGGTTTTATCGCCTCCTCCGTCAATCCAGTTGAACGTGAGGTTATGTTTTGTAGAACGTTATCCCGCCTCATACCTTTCTTGAATTCCCTTTTTAATTTGGACCAAACATTATAAAAGCAAGTAATTATTGAGTTTCATTTGCATATTATACATTTGGTTCTATGTATTAATCCCGTAATATTGACAACCACGACCTTGTAGATAGGAAAGTTTTTATTAGCCTAAATTTTCTAGTTCTTCCAAAGATGATTGCTATGAGTGTGATGTGACGTGTCTTAAGCCATATGTGGTGGGCCGACTTTCTGATGAGCGGCCATCCATTCAAGATCAAGATTTTACTCAATTGCAAAGGAGTACTGCAACATAGAAAATAACACTTAAGGTCTTGGACTTATTTGTTATTTTTTTTATTATGTTGCATTTTATTGGGAGTAATTCAAACTACCTATGCAAAAGTGCAGTGCAGTCATGTATGTTTGCTATGATAATATATTCTTTGTTAAAAATGACCTCGTCCAGTGATGCATTAGTTGTTAAAAGATATATTACACAATGCTTTAACTTTGCTCATTGAGAGTTTCATTTTTATTTCATCACCCAAGATCACTATTAACAGTATTGAATTTGTCTTATTAATTCTTGGCTTTCCATCTTAGTTTGACATTTAAATCATACTGTACTAACCAGTATGACAATGCAGTACTTCAAAGCCAACCATTTATAGAAGAAATATGTCATTTGCAATTTAGGCTGACTAATACCATCTACCTTCCTGCTTAAGGGATGAAACAACACTGACAATGTTCATCATGCCTTGTGTGAGGTAGAAGCTCGGAAGGAAATTATGCTGTGAAACTTAGTATTACTGATATCTCTAAAGAAAAGAAAGGAAAAATTGGCTTGTGTGAGAATGTGTTGCCTGAGTCTAAGTGAACAAGAAGTACATCATTGCATTACTACCAAGGATAGATGCAAATGTATACCTTGTTGAGTGGCTCGGACATTATTCTTGGGCAGCCAAAAGATTATTTAATACATTTATAAAAAAAAATGTTTATGATCAGGGGGTGTTATTTTCCAGTGTGTGTGTGTGCGTGTGTGCATGTGTGTGCATGTGTGCACGATGCATGCGTACACACGTGTAGAAGTGCATGCATGCATTTACTATTTATAAGCTCAGCCATTTATATAAAAATAAAATAATTGAAGAAAAATTGTGATGCCAACAGTTCACTTAAAGACCTGCTCCACCCCCCCCTCCCGCCTTACTCTCTCTCTCTCTCTCTCTCTCTCTCTCTCTCTCTCTCTCTCTCTCTCTCTCTCTCTCTCTCTCTCTCTCTCTCTCTCTCTCTCTCTCTCTCTCTCTCTCTCTCTCTCTCTCTCTCATTATAAAGGTTCTTATTTTACAGAAACAGCTTTCAGTTTTTAAAGTTGAAGTCAGAAAATTTGTAATACTTAAAAAGTGAAGTGTGATGAAAATTAAATGAAAAATTCAATTAAAACTACTTGTGTTACATTGTGTTTGTGCCAAGCTGGTTTGACTATGTTCTTTTTTTATATTGTTTTTTCAAGCATTGGTAGCATATAACCTTATTATCTTGTTAACCCTAGCAGAACTATAGGGTCTAGAGTTATTTAGTTCCGGGGGATTATGTGATCTCGTAGAGTGATATAAATCCAAAGAACCACTATAGATCATATAAAGAGTTAATCTATTGTCCTCTTGCTATGTACTTTGGTGCAGATATCTGTGTAGTGCAGACTCATTGCAGTAATTATTTTTATGAACTGAAAACTGTGTTGTGTTGTGTTTGGTGGTGGTGGTGGTCCATTTGGAGATGTCAGTAGGTGGAAGCAGACAATTGTGTGGATTGATCTGTGTTACCCTGTTGAGAAATAATGTAGCTGTTTATACTTCATTTTTGTCAAATTATATATCTGCTTATTTTATAAAAATTTCCTTTTTTCTGCCCATTATTAACTTGATGCACAAAAGTTGTGAAGAGAACTCCATGTGAGGTGTGGAGTTGGTATAGCATAGCTGTGTAACAGTTAGTTGTTGACTGTATGTGTGAAGTCATTACTCAATTATGGAAACAATAGTTTTCTGTAATTTCCACAGTTTCCAGTTGACCATTTGTATATACATGTTTAGTGATGCCCTGTTTGGAGGTGGAGGCAAAAGTGTTGTGGTGGTGTGGAGGAAAGATGTTAATGTTTTGCATAATCATTCATTCAATAACTTCCACTCACTTCTACTTCACTGATTTTGGGCTTTAAAATCTGCCAAGACTAAGCAAATGTATAATCTAGTTGAATGACTATTAGCATGAACTTTAACTCTGTATTAACCATAACTTTCCCAATGTAAAAAGTACATGTCTTAGTAGTGTCGTAAATATACCATATCTTTTACAGGAAATAAGTTACAGGACTTTTCGCTTGATTAGCAATCTTTTATTTGTGAAGTAGTCCAGTTTCAAATAACTCAGAAATATTAAGCTTTGGATATATTCTCTTAAATATTCAGTGTCTGGATTGGCTACGCTTGCATAACCATTTACTTAATACAAATGAGAACAAAAACAAATGCAAACAATTAATCATGTTGATGTACGTTTACATATTTGCCTTATAAACATTGCACACATTGCATAAAATCTTAAACAAGTACATATGCAATTCTAAAATCCATTGCAATTGAGTAGTGATTAATCTATATTGCAATTATCAAAGAAATTTCCAAACAAAATTTGAAATGAATTTGCTGCAAGTACTTGTTGTTCTATTGTTTCAAGGAATAACACTTGTCTTAGTCAGGTATTATACAATGCCATAGTACATAATGTAGTCATGTTTATGTTTGTAATACGTGCATTTTGTTTCAATTTTTCCTTTGAGCTGCAATTTTGTCATCATGGTTTAACCAGATTTGTTTGTATTGATGGTGGTGATGATTTTGACACAATAATATTCATCTGTATTATAATATAGTAACGTTCTTGACATTATTAGAGGTTGCTAACAGATTCTTAAGCTAACATGTATTTCCATAACATATTACATACATACATATATGAATAATGATCATAGTCATATCTTAAGTTGTTATTAATATCTGGAGCATATGTGTACTTCATTCATTATTATGTGGAATGGTATTGTATATAGTTCTATGCGATTACGTGATCATTAACCCTTTGAAGATGATAATCAGTGCTACAGGGTTGGTCTAGGTGTTTGTAATGGTAGGATTTGTTGGTTCATAAGGACTGTACAGGTCCCTTTTTCCTTACATCAAACGGTTGTGCCTTTCTGGGAACTAATGTGTGTGTGTGTGTGTGTGTGTGTGTGTAAATAAGTGTATGGATGTCTTAGCTTGTTTGCATGTATGCATGTCATTTTTATTTTTTATTTAATTTTTTATTGAAAGCAATATTCAAAATTCTTTCTTCTATTATTGCAGTGATTAGTGTACATTGCAGCTCAGACTCCCCACTCAGTAACTGAAATACAACTACTAACATACATAAATGCACATGTATATTTTATTGTAATGAAGTAACAGGACACTGATTTGCAATGGTTCATTTTGAAAACCACTCGAGGGACTCGCTCCTCGTCTCACCTTATTGAATCCCTTTGTACCAGTTTTAACGCTACCTTACCTAACTGATGAATGATGCATAAACAAGTCAAATTATGAGTATATTGAGATATGAATTATGTATTTTGATAACACATATTTGTAGGTGTTAAGTATTTGTTGTGGTGGCCAGGTGGCTCTGTGGAACAGTGCTCGGCTTGTGAGTGAAAGGTTGTGGATTTGATCCGGGCTCACGGCAACTATTTAGCTGAGGGAGAGCACTCTCGTTAATCTTAGCTGGGCTGTATGATCTTAGCTAGCTAGCTCAGTGATTCTCTAGTATTTGCTGTTAGCTGCAATTAAAACTACCAAGCTTTTTAAGCATTAGGAATAAAATACCTAACAACAATCAGAAGTATATAACGAAGGTCGTGACAGATTAATTATGTAGGTAATTTTTTAGGTAGAATCATGAAGTGAGGAATTGTATGACTAGCCACAGTGGTGATGTGTCTCTGCCAGTACTGTAACGTTGCTCATGGGTCCTCCTAGGTTACAGTACAGAGACTTTCTTGACTTGAATAACGAAAATCCTTTCGTAGCTTTGGCACACTTGAAAAAAGGAGAGGGAAGGGAGCAGATGGCAGTAAAGGTCATCTAAAGTATTTACAGTAAAGTGTTGTTTATTCTAATGGCATTGTGATATATGGATTTGATCTCTCTTTTTTTTTTTTTTTTTTTTTTTTTTTTTTTTTTTGGGGGGGGGGGGGGGGGGGGTGTATATATGGATGCAATAAGGTGTATGAGATGTGTACATTAATAATCCCTGCTGCTGCTGCTCTCCATGCCATGTGGTGTGTGTTAGCCTTGTCAGCTCACCACATACACTGTTACAGACCAGTTATCAATGTCAACAAGGGATTCATAACTTGACAAATCATATAAGTTTGTCTTTTGTTACATGTTCAGCTTTTCATCACTTAATTCACGTGTTTCAGGAGTCAGTTATGTTTTTAGATGCTTTTCTTTTTCACAGGTTTGGTTTGGGTTCAATTGACTGGATCCAACTTAAGTCCAGTCAATCGAACCCAAATCAAGCTGACAGAAAAGGTTTAAAATAAGTAAATGGCTCCTGAAAAGGCCGGTTAATGTTTGGAAAGTTATACAAGTTTTAAAAAGTGGGACGTATATTCTCTCTCTCTCTTTTTTCTCTTTTTTCTCGTTAAAGACCAATGATTACACTATAGAATAAAGTTATTTGATTTCAACATGAAATCAATGGCTATTTGGAAAAGATTCTTCTTGGTTTAGACTATTTGAAGTTGATTGTATTACCAAGGAAGTGAATTTAATTTCTTTATCATTTGAAAAGCATTATGGGAGCAGAATGTTTTATTGTTATATGGTATGATAATGGTTGATGGAGTTGTGTCATTGAATTTCTTATTAAGTTGAGTATAATAGACATTGATAGATTTACTTTAGGACAATTTCAGCACAAAATTAAATGAAACCAAGATAATATTGTATTAAAACCATAGACTGCATCCATGATTAAATATCATCCACTGTGAACATTAATAATCATATTATTAATTAAGATAACACAGCGGATCTGCTCCCAATTACTGGTGGTCTGTCATCATTATCTTACTTAATGACACCAGTATCCTCTTTCAATTGATCTTAGTTACTGTTGTATCAGTGCATAGTAAGCGTAAGAGGCTAATTACTGTAGAATATTTGAAGGACTGATGCCATTAATTGTTGCAGCCAGTCGATGCGCTGGTACTGGTACTGCAATCGTTTATATGCTTGTAGTAGTGGGTGCTCATTAAACATTAGTTAGTTATAGAATAGGTTCATTCCTTTATTACTCACAATTGTGTGTTTATATACTACTGAGAGGAAAGGTTTATGAAGAACTAATCTCCAGTACTTATGTTTTCAGTGGCTTCCTATTTCCTTATAGTAGAATAACATGCCTCAGGTTTCCAGCTTCTCTTAAAGCATGAGCATA
Source organism: Cancer borealis (assembly GCA_036785275.1). Lineage (NCBI taxonomy): Eukaryota > Metazoa > Arthropoda > Malacostraca > Decapoda > Cancridae > Cancer > Cancer borealis. The sequence goes on from JAXIVD010003641.1 coordinate 21,395, forward strand.
CATATAGCAATCTTATCTGTGCTTCTCTGGGGTGATGAAGGGCAAGCATGCTGTGTGGGTGGCCTTAAAGGCATGGTATTAAGGCTCTCAGACTCCAGAGGTCCAAAGATATTGTGTAAGGTTGAGTCCTTTTATTATTATTAATCTGTAGTTTGTTCTCTCGCTGTAGAGTGTAATGATCTAGGAAGTGAAGTGAAGTGAATGTGCATTTGTATTACTTACTGTTCTCTTTTTATTGATACGCAAACAGGTGCTTGAATAAGTGAGAAAATATGGGTATGTACTATGCTGTGTGTGTGTGTGTGTGTGTGTGTGTGTGTGTGTGTGTGTGTGTGTAAGGACAGCAGGTAAGGATGAGCAGTGACCAGTCATCTTTCAGGCACAAAACGTGTCTTAAAAATAGAGTACGAGATCTCAGGCTTTTTCTTTTCTCTGTTGTTTTGTTTTGTCTGTAGTTTGCAAGAGTAATGAGTACAAGGAATACAGTTGGTGGTGGTGATGGTGGTGGATTATTCTGTTTGCTTTACTTTATTCATTTCCAGTAGTTGGCTGATAAACGGCTGTAAATTTTATATAATATTTCGTGGGATGTGTTTTTATATACATTTTTCTTTATATATGTTGTGTAAAATCTTTATAAATTATTTGTTTATTATGATTATATAAATACATATTATTTTGTTTATATTTGTGTTTATTGTTTTGTTTATTTGTGTAATGACAAAGCTGGTGAGACGCTGCATCAGTGTCATGGATCTCATCATGTAGGAACATAACATAACATTACAGCATTCAAGTTGTGAGAGTGTGAGGCTGCTGCAGAGTGTTAGGTGACCATAATGAATGTGTTGGTGCAAATCAATGTGTACGTTGAGGTTGAGTTTGCTGCTCATCCTTAGGAGTGACTAGTGAGTGAGTGAGTGAATGAATTAATTAATGATGACACGAGAGCCATTGTGTGTGGAGTGTGGTGACAGTGTGGTGATGACAGCAGCAAGAGGCTCACGCTCAGGCTCTCCATATTTCATGGTTTAGGTAATTGAACAATGGATATGATTATATTTGCCATTTATATTGTTATATGTGAATATACCATTGTTATAATTTCATGTACATGCAAATAAAAATATATGCCTATTACATTTTAGGAAATTCAACCTGACAGTTTAAAGAAATTTAATTCAAGGTGTCCATTATTTAACACCATTGAATGTAATGAAACAAAACTTGTGCTACATACAATGATGCAAACATTGCAGTAATCAATGGGTAATAGTATCTGGAAATATGAATATCCCTGACCCCAGCAAACATTGAAGTATCGGACCAATAATGGGAAACAGCGGCCCCAAGGCTGAACGTTGGGAAGACGGAAACCAAGCGTTGTGCCGATTCCTATCCGTAATAAATTTCTTACATCGGCCCATTGGTGTTAAAGTGATATTGGGCCGATATTGAACTGTAACTTTTTACAACACCGTAATGAGAATGGTAATTGAATTTTGGCCCGATGGGGTTATTCACGCGTCAATCCAGTCATCATTACAAGCCACTATATTTGCTGCAGAATTAAGACAGGAGTGGTAGAATTATACTGATACTCCCCATAAAAAATATATAAGTTTAGTAAAACAATGATAACATTTTGTATAATGTATTTTTTCTCCAGAAACACTGCATGGCTCCATTCCGGGTAGCATATTCATGAAGTCTGGAAAGGTATATAGCTTTTGATCGCTTCATAGGTCGCTCTTCTTTCTTCTTTTACTCTCTTAAATATCTTTTTCTTAATAGCCAGCTCTCGGCCAGAAATGTTTTCATGTGGCTCACTATCAAATTATCATTGTCTTTGTCTCCTGTCAATCCCAATGCTGTTCTAATTCCTCTATCTTCCCCCTCCTTTCTCTTATGCCATTCTTCTCTTCCAATAATTCCTGCTATTTGTCTGTCCAACTCTTTTCTTTGTGTCCTGTACATGTCACACTCTATTATATAATGTTCCACTGTTTCCTTCACCTCTCCACATAGTCTGCATTGTTGCTCATTTATGTCTCGGTTTCTGCCCCTTACTTCTAGTGTTCCACTTCTTGCTTTAAATAGCAGTTTACCTGGCCAGTCCCCCTGGTACCACTCTTCACTGCATATTCTTTCCTTGCCTTTGTACCATTTCAGCGTGCTTTTTCCTTCCATTCCATTCCTCCATTCCTGGTGGCCATTCTCTTCTACTTTATTCTTTATCTCTTTGACTCCCATTTCCTGCCATCCTGCTTCCATTCCTCCTCTAACTTTCCATCTTTCTACTTCTCTCTGCCATTGTGAATTGTTTCTACATGCTTTGTATGCTTGGCTGGCTCATCTACCTTCATTCATTCTTTCTATTTTCTTCATAAAACAAAGCTTCCCTTTTTCGATCCTCTCTTTAAATGAGCTTCACCCCATTTCTTCTCTTAACGCTTCTATGGCTGTACTCTTGGGGGCTCCTAGGCACCACCTCCCTTCTGTATCACCTCAAGTTTTCTTATATCCTCTGCTCTATAGTTAGTTATTTCAGATCCATACAGACAATGTGGCACCGCCATCCCTTTCCATAGACATCTTCCATGTTCATACTTATTAACTTCCCTGCTTCCTGCACTTACGATCATTCCCATCATTTTCCTTGCCTTACTTTCATTACATTTTCTCTGCTTACTGCCTCCAATACCTTCTTTACTTATTTCTATCCCTAGGTAACTAAATCTTTCCACTACTTCAAGGACATTATCCCCCAGCACCCACTGCCCTGCTTCTGCCGTGTTAAATTCCATGATTTTACATTTCCTACTGCTAAATTTCATCCCCCATTCTCTTCCATACTCGTCTGGATCTTCTGCTTTCTCTCCTAAACCCCAATCTCCTGATACCTCTCACTCACACTTGTTACAGAACCACCAGACGTTTTTTAGTTTCAGGACGGCGTAATTTTTCTGATACACTGATCCTAAACATACCGCGTGGAACTATTCCCCGCATTTCTGGCAAGATAGCCATCTACTACTCGTCCCTCTCTTTACTTCCCTCTTGCAAACGCTGCAGTCACTGTCACACGCCATTGTGTCAGTTTATAATGATCCACATGTGAAAACAATAGTCAAATCTTGTCGTTGAGCAACGCGCGTCCTTTCAATGTTTACAATACACACTCATCCTACACATTATCTATATATTTTTTTTATTATGAGTGCATCAGATTTTAAAGGAAGGCAGGCACAATCTGAATTCTTTAAATCTTTACAAGGATAACTACTACAGCTTAATGGAGGCAATGATTTGCATATGGTATGATATGCCTGATAAATAATAATAATAATAATAATAATAGTAATAATGATAATAATAATAACAATAATAATAAAGAACTTGGTAAAAATTTAGCAGATAGCCATCTAGCCTACATAGGTTCATCTACATCTACAGTATATGCTGTATCCACTACTTTACCTAACCTACTGTTGTTAGGAGCATTTCTAACCCCATACTGGCCAGTCAGGAAGCATTTCTAAAATAGACCCCAAACCAACCTAACCTGCCCTGACCTAACCAGACCTAACCTAACCGAATCTAACTGGTGGATCCCAAGAAATCATTTCTGACTGGCCAATATGAGGTTACTTACTTTTGTTACTTTACTTTTGTTACTTTTGTATAATTTCATCCTATCATGGACGCAGCTGAGGTGGGCCTCCACTGTGACCAGGCAGTTCAACCTTGCTGTCAATCCTCCATGTAATGAGTGAGTTGCTGGTTGAACTGGGGTATCCTGGTATTGGGGGCTCGTCTGGTATTGTGGACAACCATCTGTCCAGCCTGTGCTTGAAGAGGTCAGGTGTGACCCCTGTCAGGTTCTTGATGGTGTCCGGCACAGCATTGAAGAGACGAGCCCCATTGTATGAGAAGCAGTTATGCATGCAAGTCTTTATTTTCTGAGACGTTGCTTCTGCCCTCTTCACATAGCATAACCGCCCTCTTCTTGGGTGTGGGTTAATTTCTATGCCCACATTTGGCACAAGGCCCTCCAGGATCTTCCACACATAAATCACTAGGTAGCGCTCTCTTCTTCTTTGCAAGGAATAGAGTCTAAGTTCCTTGAGTCGCTCCCAGTAGTTGAGTTGGTGGACGTTTTGAATCTTGTTTGTGAAAGATCTTTGCAGGGCCTCTATTTTCATGATGTCTCCTACTTTGTGAGGAGACCAGAGCTGGCAGCAATATTCCACTCGGGGCAGCACCAGGGACTTCCAAAGGGACAGCATACAGGTACTGTCTCTTGTCTTGAAGGTTCTCAGGATCCATCCGGCCAGCTTCCTACCTCTATGCACGATGTTGGTGATGTGGTTTGTGAAAGTGGCATCGTCACTCATGAGGAATCCCAAGTCTCGCACTGAACTGGTTGGCAGAAATGTTCCTAATAATGAAATATGAACCATCAAGTTTATTAAAACCACCGATAGTGTATTGGCTGAAACTGCAATAATAGTTACTGAAACTTGGCTCACAGGTGGTTTATTTGCCAACTCCTTGGGAGTGCCATCCCTTGTACATAGACGAAAATGTACTTACCCAGTATAAGTTTTCTTCACTCCTTTATGCTTGACGCCGTGGTGACATATCAGCAACTATAATAGTGAAGTAGCTTTCTGCAGCCAACAGGAAACAACTTGTAGCAAGACTCACCAGGTGTCATACAGAAGACGCCTTTCCATTGCTGGAATTCCTCCCGAGATCTTACATTAGTCGGTAGTTTAATGCAGTCTTCTTCTTGATGAATTCCGACATTGTGAAAACCATCACCATCAAAATACAGACATTCAGAGCTCAACCACTCCATATTGGTTTGAATATTCCCTCGCCATTGTTGTTGTTCTGTGAAGGAACTCTCGGCTTGCTGAATTGTCATCCTCATATTGTTCTACAGTCAATCTGGTGTTTAAAAAAAAGAGTATATATGGGTTCAGTTTATTGTTACCGTATTATCGCTTATGGGATATGTAAAATATATATAAAAATAGTTATTTTGTGGATAAAAAAAATTAATAGGTGTCCGTAAAACAATGATAGAAAATAAAAATGATTGTCTTGGTATTATTGGAACCGACCGTTATTGTTACGGTGATAATAACAATTCGGCGAGCCAAAACCTTCACAGATGTGTTGAGTACACTATGTATAGTATGTAGGGAAGGAGAAAAAAAGAAAGGGGTGGAGTAGTGATTGTTTAATTTTACCTCACACAGATCACATAATAAACCATTTTGACCATTTCTCACTGCCCTATTGCATATGCCACAATTTGCTGGGTTAGTAAGAAGTGCTTCATGCTGTACATTGCTGGTCATCTGGTGTGTTCCGGGTCATACTGGTGGTGTTGTCTGGGGGTAAGCCTATGGCTCCCTCCTCGTCCCCACGTTGTCTCTGTTCTCCCCTTCCTTCTCCTTGCTGGCTCTGCTGCCCACCTCTACGCTTGCCTCTTCCACCCATTTTTTGTTTACACTGTTTACACTAGTACAAATTAAATGCTCAATCCACTCTTCAATCTCATCCGTAAGTCTCCACGAGCATATTTGGGTCGGTAAGCCTGCACGAGCATGTTTGAGTCGGTTACTTTCCACTAACAGCTGGGCGCTGTTTTCCTCTTCCTCCTCTTCTTCTTGTGACCTGTTAGAGTGCCGTACACACTCCACAGGCAGTGTATACACAGCTTTGTTATTTAAACATATTTTGTCTTTTTTTTGCGTTCTATGGATTGTTTACGGTTTGATTATTATTAATATATCTTAATTTAGAGTGCTGTAAGGTTTGTTTATGTTTAATTATGGTGTATTGGGTATGTGAAAATATTGATATTTTTGTCGTTTTTTTTTAGTTTTGATTTTTTTTTGGTTTGTTTATGGTTTGTATTGTGCTTAAATATGTTTTTATATATTATCCAATGGTTTATGGTGATTTAATGTCGTTATTGTTGTTTATTTACATTTTCGCATATTTTTTGTATAAATTAATATCTTTTTATGAAATTAATGTAACTTGAATATGACAAATAGTTATGTTGAAGCTCGTTAGGTATTCTATTCTATGTTTTGAAATATATATCATTGTTTATCTCTGTGTTATAGAGACCGCCGGACCACTAACATCTGACGGGCCGGTGTAAGTACCAAAACATTTTATCAATTCCTCGCCTTACCTCTTTATCTTCAGCCTTATAATTAATAGGCAAGGTAAAATAAAAAATCTAGAATGTTTTACAATCATTAATTATTTGCATTATTAAGTAACTAGGTTTATTTTGATGTTTGTTTATATATTGTAATGTTAATGTATTTTTTGCAATTTTCAGCAAAACTTTACCATACTTTCGCATAGCATTGGGTTCATTGTATTTGTTATTTATTTGTGTTTATTTTGTATAATTAATAGTATTCTAAGGTTTATATTAGTTGAGATATAGGGATAATATTTTTTCTAATTTTTCGTTATTTTCGTAGTTTTTTCAGCTTGTACGGTTTTATTATCATTAATTGTGTGTCTGAATAATTCTTTATATCTTTTTCTATGGTTTATATTGGGTTAACTAAAATATTAATGTTTCGTTTCTATTTTTGCTATTTTGAGTGGTATATTTTCTATTTATTTTTTTCATGCGGTTAATGTGACTTCAATATAAAAAATAGTTATGTAGAATCTTGTTAGGTATCATAATCTATTATTTAAAGTATATATAACTGCTTCACGATGTATAATAAATTTTCAGATTTTCGTTTTATATATACGTCATCGAATACTACTTTTTTCATTTTTCTAAACCATTAACATTATTCATCATTTATTATTATTATATTATTCATTAGACTTCCTTAACCAATCAGGTATAATAAAATATAAGGAACAGTCCTGGGTTCCCGTCTTGAAAGGCGGGAATGTTTTCTGTTTACATTGGCCATGACACCACAACAACACGGGGACAGAAGCTTAAATATACATCATAACGCCATTACACTGCTTCATTAAGGTATTTATATATATCTTACCCATTAATTAAGGGTTGGAATGGGTCAACGAGTGGCTGTAATGATATACAAGTAGAATATGATGATTGAAAGACAGGTTAATTTATATACAATTACCTCCATTACATGGCATCATTAAGGTATAATTATAAGCTGTACGAGGCTGTTAAGTGACTATATAAAAATAATCTTTAAGAGAAAATACGGTATTATTTTACATCTTCACCAGAATGCTCTAGAGAATATTATCGAAGTGCTTAGAGATACGGCAGTCCTACCCCTTGTGGTCATCCGCTGTTGGTACGGCAGTGTGCCTTATTATTGACCTGGCAAAGCATCTTTCTAGTTATGTTATGTTAGGTATGGTTTGGTTTGGTTATATAAGTTTTTTTACCCCATAGCTAGGCAACTGTCGTACCTATATGGGAGCACTGTAAGGATACGGCACTCATTATGGTTATAATAGGTTAGGTTAGGTCCGGTTTGGTTCGGTTGAAATATTAAAAGCTTATATAATCGAACCTAACCGTACCTAACCAAACCTAACATAACTGGCTACCGTATCCTGATTTGTACAGCTGCCGTACCTCAAATTACTGTTTACTTGTAATGTTATTATCACCGTAACAATAACAGTCGGTTCCAATAATACCAAGACAATAATTTTTATTTTTTATAATTGTTTTACGGACATTATTAATTTTTTTATCCACAAAATAATTATTTTTATATATATTTTACATATCTCATAAGCGATAATACGGTAACAATAAACTGAACCCATATATACTCTTTTTTTTTAAACACTAGATTGACTGTAGAACAATATGAGGATGACAATTCAGCAAGCCGAGAGTTCCTTCACAGAACAACAACAATGGCGAGGGAATATTCAAACCAATATGGAGTGGTTGAGCTCTGAATGTCTGTATTTTGATGGTGATGGTTTTCACAATGTCGGAATTCATCAAGAAGAAGACTGCATTAAACTACCGACTAATGTAAGATCTCGGGAGGAATTCCAGCAATGGAAAGGCGTCTTCTGTATGACACCTGGTGAGTCTTGCTACAAGTTGTTTCCTGTTGGCTGCAGAAAGCTACTTCACTATTATAGTTGCTGATATGTCACCACGGCGTCAAGCATAAAGGAGTGAAGAAAACTTATACTGGGTAAGTACATTTTCGTCTATGTACAAGGGATGGCACTCCCAAGGAGTTGGCAAATAAACCACCTGTGAGCCAAGTTTCAGTAACTATTATTGCAGTTTCAGCCAATACACTATCGGTGGTTTTAATAAACTTGATGGTTCATATTTCATTATTAGGAGCATTTCTAACCTCATATTGGCCAGTCAGAAATGATTTCTTGGGATCCACCAGTTAGATTCGGTTAGGTTAGGTATGGTTAGTTCAGGGCAGGTTAGGTCAGGGCAGGTTAGGTTGGTCAGAAATGCTTTCTGACTGGCCAGTATGGGGTTAGAAATGCTCCTAATAATTCGATGTAAACATTCAGGATAATTAAAACCATCAATAGTGTATTGGCTTAAAACTGCAATTTTACCAAATTTTCTTGTTTTCTCCTTCTCACAATTTATGAAGAGATGATTATTTTCTTTTAGATTTTGTTATGCTTGTAATGAATTTGCTAACCGTTTTCATCACAAATGCACTACCTATTTAGTTTACTGGCAATAAAGAAAAGATAACTGAGCATTTTAAAATTAATAAACTAACCAAACCAAATTAAATTACCTAACTCTCTCTCTCTCTCTCTCTCTCTCTCTCTCTCTCTCTCTCTCTCTCTCTCTCTCTCTCTCTCTCTCTCTCTCTCTCTCTCTCTCTCTCTCGAGATCCAACCTGTTCATAGATTCAACTTACGGGATTTCTAAAGTTTACTTTTTTGTTTGGTACATTAGGAAATACATTCATTTTCCCAGCCCTGGTAATGCTATGGATCTTGAGTACTATAAATAATTTCTAATATTCTCTTTATATTTTTTTTATTTTATTTTTTAGTTTGTAGATCCACTGTGCCTGCAGTTAACCTCAATTCAATGGAATTTTTTTTTGCATGCATATTATGGCATTTCTGTAATTTTGGAACATGTCTGATGTGTCTTAATTGTGTGTGATGTTTTAAGTTTAAAGGCTGAGAAATGGTATTCCCAAAAGCAACTTATGTTGTGGATCAGTTTGGTTTGGGGGTAGTCTGTGATCCCCTCGGGCTTGAAGGGTAGAGTGAATTGCTTGTGTGACCCATTTCATTGGGTGATCTCTACTATTCCTTTTACCTACTGTTCGTTTTCTCTTTCCTCTGGCCTCTACCTCTGTCCTCCCTGGTAACAAGGAGATGGGTTTTTGATAATGTCTGTGGTGTATTATTTACTAAATAATTATAGTAATTTTGTCATCTTCTTAATTATCAGCAGGGACATTGTGATTTTTAAATGGCTGTGATATATGAGTCACTATAATTTAGGATGAACATTTTGTATTTTTTTAATAAAAAATTGTAAAACAATTTTTTTTCTTCAAACAATGCACCATATATATATATATATATATATATATATATATATATATATATATATATATATATATATATATATATATATATATATATATATATATATATCAGCCCAATGTCTGTTTACATTCAGGTCCTGTGTTGGGACAATATCTGTTTGAATTCAGGTTTTATATTGGGTCAATATCCAAGGTGGTAAACCGGTGAAATTGGTCCGATTGCTGCCATACTATTAAGGCACGATGTAGGTGTGCCATTATTGGCCCATCATTGATCCGACATCTGGCCCAACATAGATCCAGTATCGGGCCCATACATGCCAGGGTGCAAACGGATAACTGAAATAAATTGGGCTAGTACTGGCAGCCAAAATGTACAGCATTGGCCCAACACTTGCAATGCCAGAGTGCCAGCATTGGCCCATTATTGGCCCATTCATTCCATGTTTGCTGGGACATTGTTTAAACCCTGAGATGTCGTTCTCCTTACCCCGCCCGTGTGCGTATGTGTGTGTGTGTGTGTGTGTGTGTGTGTGTGTGTGTGTGTGTGTGTGTGTGTGTGTGTGTGTGTGTGTGTGTGTAATAATAATAATAATAATAATAATAATAATCAGTTTATTGTTGAGGCAGTCAAGGACTGAAAATATACATTTGGGGAAAATTTAAACAAGTAAATCTAACCTATAACTAGCTTTTACAGTATATCTAACTTATAACTAACTCGGTGCTACTTTGGCTTGTTATCTACGTGTCATGAATCTACTTTGGTATGGGATCTACACTTAATAATGCGATCTACGTGTTATGAATCTACTTTGTTTGTGAAGAAAGGGTGAGTGAAACTGAAGGTCCTACGAGGAGAGGAAGGTCAGTTGTAAGATGGAAGGAAAGGAGAACACTATTCCATACATTTTTGACGTAAACTTCATACTTTTCGAGTTATTCAAAATATCATGATTTCAGCGAAAAAGTCAAATGGGTGGGAAACGTTAGTTAGGTTAGGTTAATGTTTCAACACCACTCATGAAACTTGGTACCAAGGGGTTCTCGGACATGCTGATCACGAATCTGGAATTAGTTTTGTCCTTACTATAATATTTGGATTTTCCATTTTGTGGCCCGTAAATTCCACCAGAATTGAGGTCGAAAAAGGTTTTCCCATTTTACTACGTAAATATTAGTCTTAAAGGAAAATTGTATAGAAGTAAAGTTATGGAGTTTGGTTATGTATATCTTATAAAGTCATCGTCTTTTCAATAACTCAAATACCTATGAAGAAAATTAAAATTTTATAAAAGAAATGAATACATAATACTTTACACTCCTACACCTATAATTAAATTCCAATTGAGTTCTAGTATAGCTCAATAGAACGAACGTCTCTTGCTCTTTCTTTTATATTCTATATGTCTTTTACGTAAACCCCATACATTTTGAGTTATTTCAAAATATGTGATTTATCTAAAAAATTCTAAGGGTGTACCCTACAAAATTTCATGAAAATTTCCACACCTCCGAATCTCATGAAAATTGGTACAATGTGATTTTAGATTATGCTGAACACGAATCTGGCCTTATTTTCCTGATTGCTATAATATCAAACTGTATTTCACCATAGCTTGCCTAGAAAAAAATGCATAATACTTTACACTCCTACATCTATTATTACATTCCAATTCAATTTCATTATAACTCAATAGAACGAACATCTACTTTGGTATGCGATCTAGAGGTTAGGTTAGGTTAGGTTAGACTAACCCAACTATTTCAATTATATTTTCTTTGTTATATATATGTTATAATAAGTTATACTATGTAGATATCATTCCAAAATAAAACGTGTATGGTGTAGATACTTTTTCCTTGTAGATAACAAGCCAAAGTAGCACCACTAACTCTTACAGTATATCTATCTATCTATTTATCTCTACATGTAAAACTATTTAGAGCGCGTTGATGGCTCGCACTATGGTTGGCATCGCACTGTTTTTATAGCGGTCAGTGCGTATCGCCCTCAAAGGTGTGAATTTATTTTGGTGTCTGGTGACAAATTGGGGCTGGAGCGTCAGGCGGCAGAAGGTCACGGTGTCGGGGATAGTATAGCAGGCTGCGGCCGAATCCGTGTAAGACTTCCCGTTGCCTCGCGGACAACCTCGGCAGACTGAGGGTGGTCAGGGCGTCGTCGTAGTTGACATAAGCAGGGCCTAAGATGACCCTACACGCCCTTTTCTGCACTCTCTCAAGTTGCAGATGTTGTGTGAGGTTGGGAGAGGGTGATCATGCTGGGGAGGCATACATGAGTTTGGGGAGGATGAAGGATGTGTATACTCCCTTTAACTAATCAGCCGGTGTTCCCAGTGTCCTGAGTCTGCGTAGCATGTAGAGTCTGTAGGAGGCTGCCTTGATGATGTTCGAGACGTGCTCCTTCCAGGTGAGTTGATCATCCACCGTGATGCCAAGTAGTTTGGTTGACTGAACCACTTGGAGGGGATGAGGGCCGATTTGGAGTTAGGGGGGGGGCGATGGCACTGCTGCTTCGGAGGTACAAAAGTGCATCACCACGGTCTTGGTGTGGTTGATTATCACTTTGTTATCTTCTGTCCACGCCTGTAATCTGTTGAGGGTGGATTGGAGTGGAGAGTAGTCAGGGGCCCTGGTGTTGATGGGGATGCCTACGGTACTGTCGTCCACGTACTTCCACCGATGCGGGGTGTCGGTGAGGGCATCGTTGATGAGTGTCAAGAAGCACAGTGGACCCATCTTGGTGCCCTGCGGGACCCCGCAGGTCAGTCGTTGTAGGGAAGAGACAGAGCCTTGATAACGGACAGCTTGCCGGCGCCCACTGAGAAAGTCGGCCAGCCACGCTGTCAGGTTAGGGTGTAGTCCAAGATTTATGGCCTTGGTGATGACAACAGTGTGATCTACAAGATCAAAGGCTTTTCTAAAGTCTACAAAAGCGAGAGCTAGAGAGGTGTCCCGCTTGTTCAAGTGGCTGTGTATAAAATCAAGGAAGTTGACCAGACAGTGAGTAGTGGAGGACGATTTCATGTGTGTGTGTGTGTGTGTGTGTGTGTGTGTGTGTGTGTGCCCATTAAGGAAGAGTGGTGATGTAAGTATTATACAAGTGGAAGATAAACTCAATTACAAGTTAGGTGTGGAAAGATTTCCCGCCAAAATTGCGGAATAAATATTGCGTCTCGCTGCAGCGGCGGCGTCAGGGCGTCGAGAGGCGGCATTCGATCCTTATAATTGTTCATTTTGTATACGTCGTTTGTCCCGCCAGTGACTAGAGGCTTCGTGAACTAATAAACGTTGGGTGTCTCGGCTCCTGAGGTGAAGGGACTCCGCCGACAGCCAAGGTGAAGGGCGGGGCGAGGAGGTGTGTATGTGTATATATATTATAGTTTGTTTTAAGGCAAGTGTGGTGTGGAAGGTCAGAGGGCAGAAGGTAGTGGGGGTGAAGCCTAGGGATCTCATAAGCCAAATTTGGTATTATCATTATTGTAATATTTCTAAATCTTATTATTTCAGAGGGAAGCTATACTGTGTGTGATGGATAGTGTGCTTTGTGAAGACTTCTTTTTTTTACGTAAAGCTCTCAGTGACAGGCCGCGACGGAAATCTGTAAATGTTTGTTCAAGTGTTTGTTATATTGCCTAGATTTATAGTTTAATCCATTGTGTTGTTCCATTACATTAACTTCATTTATAGTACACTGCTTATAAGCGACTCTCATTTGTTTTGAATATGACGAGGCTTTAAGCAATAGTTCTGTTTCTGATGATTGTTTGGTTGTATTTTTTTATGTTTGTGATCGTATGTGTATATGTATGTCCATTTAGTTTATGTGTGTGTGTATATATGTATAGATGTATGTATGTCTGTCCACAACATTTCTCAGTCAGTCAGTCAGTCAGTCAGTCAGGAGTGAATGGATAAAAATAGTCGCCAATAACCAAGAGTTGCATGACGACCTTGGTGAACCGGTTTTGCTTCCTCTTCTTCTTCCTCCTCTTCAACCTCCGCTTCCTCTCTTCCTTCCTTCCTCTCTATATTTATCCTATATTTTTACTACTACTATCAATAATAAAAGTGTAAATAATAATAATCCTACACTCATTCTAGCGTCTCATAGTCTCATTTGCTCAAATTTTCACGGATGCTTGTTGCGTTTGAGACTAGAATAGCTTGGCGGGAGAAGCAGCGCTCTTCTCTAATACAAATAGGGATGTACTCGTATATTATGTATTGTTTAGCTCGATACATAAGGGAAAGACACCTAAACCTTATGGAAAGAGACACAGAGAGACAGCAATGATAAGTAGAAAGTGAGTTTTTGCAAGAACACTCTCCTTGGGATATTTTTTTCTCTCTTTTATACAAGCAAGTCTCTCTTTGTTTACATTACACGGATTCCCTCTCCCGCTTTTGTCTCTAAGGTCAGCCTCAAGATTTCCACCCACAAAGCAAGCAAAACACACATACATACACACACACAGTTATCTATTTATTATGCCGACTAGGTAGCAAGGGACACTGGCGGCCTGTGTGTGTGTGTGTGTGTGTGTGTGTGTGTGTGTGTGTGTGTGTGTGTGTGTGTGTGTATTAGCATAGTTCCTCTTTTGGCCTCTTTTAAGCGCGTTCCTTCTTTTCTGCCATGTCATCGAGTTCCTGCTTCGTGCGTCGCTGCCTTATGTTTTCATCTCACATCTTTATTATCTCTCTCTCTCTCTCTCTCTCTCTCTCTCTCTCTCTCTCTCTCTCTCTCTCTCTCTCTCTCTCTCTCTCTCTCTCTCTCTCTATCTTTGTTGTTAATAAAAACATTTGCACATGAATAGGAACGTTCGGACGTGGTGGACAAAATAGCATCTTGAACAAACTATGGATTTTGGGACTAAGTAATCCGTTTCGTTTTTTTTTTTTTTTTTTTTTTTTTTTTTTTTTTTTTTTTTTTTTTTTTTTTTTTTTTTTTTTTTTTTTTTTTTTTCACTGGCCGAGTTGTGGAGTTGAGGTGTTTTATTGAATTTTTTTTTTTAACATAGAGGAGTCAAGCTGGGAAAAAAATAATTATTAATTTATTGTTATCAGTGGCCATATATACATGTTCAGAAAATAGTGAAAGCATCCCATCAGCATCGAAGTCATTGAGTCTATTGCAGTCTCCGCGTCATACACATTTTTAGAGTCGTGCATGTAGTTGATGAATGGTTATGTTTTCCTGCCAATACCTGCCTCACCAAGCTAGCGGGTGTTCCTCACCAGCGGGCGGGTGTTGGTGGCTTGGTGCGTGCATGGCGTGGCGCGGGGCTATACAGACCCACACACGGACACACGGACACGCCGCCTCCGCTGCCACACACACTGAGGTTTACCTTCAGCCTTTTAGGGCAAGCTAACATTGGGCTTGAGGCAGAGTGTGGAGGGCAGCAGTGCCTTCCGTCCAGCAGGAAGTTCACCTGCTGATGAGGGTGAGGTGAGAGCGCCATAGCGTCGCCGCCCCACCGCCGCCACCACGTCGGGCGTGTGGCGCCGGACACTCGGGGCCGCCTCACCCCTCAGGACGCGGCCACCTTGCCCTCGTGCCCTGCCGCCCACCGCCTGCCCACCCAAACAACAACTCGGCCCCTAGAATGTTAATATGGTCAAAACAAATACTCACTGCCTAAAATACCAAGGGTCGACAAATGAGCATCGTTCTGCCAAGGCCTTCCAGCCTGTACTGGCGCCACGACTCTGCTAATGTTCCAAATGATGATGATCTTGACTCATAGCTTGCAGGTGTCATAGAAAATGGACCACACACGCTAAACAAAAAAAGCGATCCGTTAAATGTTGCGTCGCGTTGATGCCGTTCGTTGCGTTCCAAACCAAACACCACCAAACACCGTCCATAGCATCACAACACAGGCTATAATGAACACACACATGCACACTACACCACATTACACAATACTCCCTTCCTCATAATGTCATTCAATTATCCATTTCATTATTCATCCTTCATTATTGCAAACCCCGCCGTGTGGACCCTCCTCCTCCTCCCCCTGCCCCTCTCCCTCCCCCTCACCCTCCACCCTCACCCTCCCATTAGCCCGACTCGAGGACAGGTAGCCACGCCGCCGCTACCTGTTGGCCTCAGGTAAATAGTGGATGGCGCCGGCCACAATAAATTCAACAGTTGCCTAAGACGAAGGTAATTACCAGACGTCTGAGTGGCGGGATGCCGAAGGAGGAGGAAGGAGGAGGAAGGGGGAGACGGAGACACAGGATGGAAGTGAAGGGGGAAGAGATTAGGAAGTGAAGGGGAAGAGAAGGAGGAGGAGGAGGAGGGTGAGAGCGGTGTTCTCAGACTTGAGTAATGTTTTTTATGTGCTGGATCGAGGGTGAGGTGGACGAGTTTTCGGATAGAGTTGTAGGGTTCGAGGACGGAGTGGCAGAGCGTGGTGGCAGACTGTCCTTATGGCAGGTAATGACAGACTACAGCAGACACATGAAATACAATACGAAACAAAACGACAAACTGCCCAACCAAGGTGAAAACATTTGACATAAGGAAAGCGATTTTGTGCATAATGCAGGAAAAACGACACGGCGCCGAACGAGAGAGAGAGAGAGAGAGAGAGAGAGAGAGAGAGAGAGAGAGAGAGAGAGAGAGAGAGAGAGAGAGAGAGAGAGAGAGAGAGAGAGAGAGAGAGAGAGAGAGAGAGAGAGAGAGAGAGAGAGAGAGAGAGAGAGAGAAGAAAAAAAAAAGAGAGAGAGACTGGATGGGGGGCGGTGAGGGGCATGCGACGGCCACCCACGAATGCACGACCAAACCTCCTCTTCCCCCCCTCCACCCCCTCCATCCCCTCCCCTCCATGTTGGCGCCCAGGATGGTAATAATGGCGCCAGACTGCCTTACCGGGCTGCTACTCCCTCCTCCAAGTCACCTGGGAAGCAAGGTGAGGCGGTGTGGGTGGCGGTAGGTGACCATGCAGGGCCAGGCTAAGCTAAGCTACCTATAACCTTGCATCACCAACGACGCATTATGATGGGGATTACGTACTGGTCAACCTCTTTCTCTCTCTCTTTTTTCTTTCTCTCTCTCTCTCTCTCTTTATCTTTCCTATCTTTCTCTCTCATTTTATGTTTTTACTAATAAGTCCATTTTTCATATCACGCTGTATCCTTTCTTTTCTTTCCTCTCTCTTTTTCCCTTCCTTCCTCTCTTCCTCTCCTCCCTTCGTCTCCTCCCTTTCTCTTACATCACACTGTATCCTTTCCCTCCTTCCCTCCTTCCCTTTCTCTCTTCCTCCCTTCCTTCCTTTACTCCTCTCTCCCTTTCATCCCTTTTGCGCCTTTCCTCTCTCTACCCATCTCTCATCCGTATTTTCCTTTTCAATCCTTTCTTCCATTCACCTTGCCTTACCTTCTCATACTCTCCCTTCCTCTATCCCTCTCTCCCTTCATTCCTCCTCTCCTTGTTATCTTCCTTTGTATTCTCTCCTTACTTCTCTCTACCCCTCCTGCTCTATTTTTCCTAGTTCTCTATACCTTAACCTTCATTCATTTCTTCACTCCCTTCCTCCTTTCCTTCCTGCCTCCTCCTTCATCCTATACATTTCATTACACCTTCATTCATTTCTTCACTCCCTCTCTTCCTTTCTTATCATCCTATATCTTCCTCCTTTCCTTTCACCTTTAGTCAGCTCTCGTTGTGGTCATAAGGCAAAGATAGCATGTGAAGTGTCATCTAGATAATTGAAGTAACCGAAGAAGTCGTATTTTTGCCCCTAAGAGCTAGGAACACCTCACTGGAAAAGGTCAGAGTTGAAGCTATGATAGAAGGACTGTAGGGCATTGTGGGTAGTGACCTATAGTGACGTCATGAATGTAAACAATGTAAATAATCCACGTCCGGTATGTATGTATATTTAGTTGTGAGTGGTGAATTGTCTTATTAAAATAGTGTGGATTATGTCAGCGTCAGGAATAGATTGAGTTTGAGTATTTTTATTTTATTTTTTTTGTATCTGATTTATTTTTTGTTTTGGTGTGTGTGTGTGTGTGTGTGTGTGTGTGTGTGTGTGTGTGTGTGTGTGTGTGTGTGTGTGTGTGTGTGTGTGTGTGTGTGTTTCGTTGGGTTTTCACTATTATCTTTCTTTTTTTTTCTTTTTTTTTTGTCATCTGGTTTTCATAATTTCTTTTCTCTCTCTCATATGATATTAGTTCCCGTGCAACAATAATTATATGATAAGGTTAAAAAGCGTATTATACTTATCAATATTAACATAGCACTATTCAAACACACACACACACACACACACACACACACACACACACACACACACACACACACACACACACCCTCATGACCCCTTTACTTCCCCCTCCTCCCCTCAAGACAAGCACACACGTACGTACTTGTGAATTTGCATCCGCACTAAGTCTCCCAGCGAGCTGATGGCCGGTCATTCCCAGACAAGGGAGAGAACATGATGCGAAATAGCCTTGGAACGAAACCCTTTATTCTCTCTCTCTCTGGAAAGCCAACCAGACGCGTATGACTGCTGCCCTCACACACACACACACACACACACACACACACACACACACACACACACACACACACACACACACACACACACACACACACACACACACACACACACACACACACATACACACACACATATACACAGTCCTTTTTGTAAATACTACGTTACCGCCTTCTGGTTTTCATATTTACTAGTATATCTCAACCAGGATGAATAACAATGATGGTGTGGAGATAGAGAATAACAGTAATGATGAATAGTGGTGGAGAGATGGTGAAAAAGTGGAGGAGGTGGACATTTGTCTCGTGGTTGTGGTGGTGGTTGTGGTGGTGGTGGTGATGGTGGTGGTGGTGGTGGTGGTGGTGGTGGTGGTGGTGGTGGTGGTGGTGGTGGTGGTGGTGGTTCCTGTCTGGAGGTTGATGAAGAGTGAGGTTTGGACAGAGACACTCCTTAGCGTCTGTCCTTTCCCTGCCAGTCACGAGAGCGGTGATGTTTTGCTTCTTGCGTCCCAGTCGAGGGTCTGTGGATGAATTATGTATGACTGGCGTCGAGTGGATCTTTTTTCTATTATTTACACAAATGGAGGGAAGCCAAGAGCTGAATAAACGCAAGAAACCCCCCCTTTGCCGCTCCATTACGGGTAAAGTTGGCGGTAATTCCAAAACGCAAGAAGTTAAATATAATCTGAGAATATTATTTTGAAACTGCGTCCGTCTTGGGGTCTTGGAAAAGTAAAAAACATAAAAAAGACATAAAAAGACATGAGATGAAGTAATGTATTGGCAGAAAAAAAAGCTTGATAGGATAGTGTAAAGCCTTTTTTGTACCGTGGCTCCGTCCTAGTGAGTAGTGCATGCAGTCATCAAGCTAAAAGTGTCCACGGCGGCGGGAACCTGACGGAGGGAAGCAACTGAAAGATACACTGTCATAAGCTGCTCATACCCGGTGGCGCGTTACATACATAAGGACACTCAAGTTTCTCCCACAGACTTACCTCCCCTAAGCATCTCGTGTCCTGTTATAAAGTGATCTTACCCGATGTTACATACTTGAATAAGAACACTCAAGTTTCTCCCACAGACTTACCTCCCCTAAGCATCTCGTGTCCTGTTATAAAGTGATCTTACCCGATGTTACATACTTGAATAAGAACACTCAAGTTTCTCCCACAGACTTACCTCCCCTAAGCATCTCGTGTCCTGTTATAAAGTGATCTTACCCGATGTTACATACTTACATAAGGACACTCAAGTTTCTCCCACACTTACCTCCCTATAAGCATCTTGTGTCCTGTTATGTGAGGTGCTCTTAGGATGAATTTACAGTAGATGCTTGTTTTGCTTGTGAGGTTATGAGACAGCCTTGGATAGCACCTAGGACACGATGCTGAGTGAGTGAGTAAGTGCGTGCTGACGGAGCATCCATTAGGCAAAGACTGATGCTAATGTAACCTTGGCATGCATTCCAGGTAGTGAGTGCCCCGCTTACCTTGCTTGTTCAGGGTATACACCTTTTTTTTGTTTTTTGTCCTTTTCTCTCTATTTATCTCTCTCCTTTTTTTCTCTCTCTTCATCATCCACATCCGAATCATTGTTTTCCTCCTCCTTTTTCTCTTCTTCCTCCTCTTCCTCCTCCTCTTTCTCCTCCTCCTATAGTATACATTCAGCCGAGGTCAAATATAACCTTGTTTAGTTGACCTTTCAAATACATTTTCTGTAACTGCCCATCGTTACAGTTTTCTCTTATAACCTGCAAACTGATCCGACTGATATGATGGTTGTTGTGTCACGCGTGTTATTTCTTTTCCTTTCCTTTCTTTTCCTTTCTCTAATAAACTTCCACCGAAAACAATATGATATGATGCGTGTAAGCGATGCGCAGTTACTATTTATTATTGGAAAGTGAAGAGAAGGAAGCATTTAAAATTCCAAATCAGCGTTAAATCTATTGTATTCACTTTTTTTTTCAGAGAGAGAGAGAGAGAGAGAGAGAGAGAGAGAGAGAGAGAGAGAGAGAGAGAGAGAGAGGTAATATACGCTTTCCTCCTAATATACCCTCAAGAGTGTCTGGGAAGTGGCGGGACGCGTGTTGCAGAGAGGGAGAGGGAGAGAGGGCGAGGGAGAGGGAGAGCGGAGTGAAGTGGCTGAGGTAGTTTCCACTGGAGTGAAGCGGAGTGGCACTGGCACTGTGTGTGTGTGTGTGTGTGTGTGTGTGTGTGTGTGTGTGTGTGTGTGTGTGTGTGTCCAGTTGCTCATGTCTGTGGCTCTTAAGTTCCGTGGAGTGGTGTTGTGCGTATATACGAGAGAGAGAGAGAGAGAGAGAGAGAGAGAGAGAGAGAGAGAGAGAGAGAGAGAGAGAGAGAGAGAGAGAGAGAGAGAGAGAGAGAAGAGAGAGAGAGAGAGAGATGTATATAAGTAGTTTATTTACGTAAATTATCTTGTGCTTGGTAAGTTTATTTAGGTTGTGATTGTTTGGATAGAAAAGACGGTCTTGTGTTTATTTGTGCTTCAGACTGACTCGAATTAAGGAGAGACTTCAAAAGTATATCGTGGCGGGGGATGGGGGGCGAGTGTGGATGGTCCTTAGGTCCTTAGCGGAGGGGAAACAATGGTCAGGGTAAGGGAAAGGGGAGGAAATTTAGTCCAGCACACCCTGTTCAACACACCCTGCTCAGCACACCCTGCCCAGCACACCCTGCCCAGTACACCCTGCCCAGTACACCCTGCCCAGCACACCCTGTTCAACACACCCTGCCCAGCACACCCTGCCCAGCACACCCTGTTCAACACACCCTGCCCAGCACACCCTGTTCAACACACCCTGCCCAGCACACCCTGCCCAGCACACCCTGTTCAACACACCCTGCCCAGCACACCCTGCCCAGCACACCCCGCCCAGCACACCCCGCCTGAGGGACACACATCACCATACAAGCAGTAGGTGCAGACGGCGGCACACACACACACACACACACACACACACACACACACACACACACACACACACACACACACACACACACACACACACACACACCTCAGGTCCTCAAGGAAGGTGAATGGCTGGAAAAATGTCACGTTGAAAATAAGCGCGTCTGAAGAGGTGTCTCATTTGCATAACATTTGCACTTTTTTGCTTGCCTCTTGTTAAGGCGAAGCAGTGTGACAAATGCATGGCGGGCAGCGAAAGGCGCCGCGGCGACGGTGCTGCAGCAGAGGGTTGGCCGCGACGTAAACACTGCATGGGCGGCCTGATGAAGGGAACACTTGGGTATTCACGGTGCCAGTCTGGGTGTGTATATTGTTTTGAACACAAAGTGGTTGACATCGTCGCCGTTCAGAGGGTTCAGACGCTACACAAAGGGTTTGATCCAATGACAATGTTGGACTCGTGTTGCTGAGAGAGGCGTCCTTGTCTCTTTACCCTGTGCTAACATTGTGTGTGGACCTTAATAACAGTTTACCGCAAGGTGGCGGCATGAAGGCGTCCCGTCCCGCCCAACACACACAATTAAGTGCACGTGAACCCAAGTGTGACCTTCCTGGTGCACCATCCTGCCTCGCACCACTGGTCCAGGTGCTGCCTAAAGGACGACATAATGAGGCACCACCACCGTGAGGCTGCCGTGCCACACACCACGAACACTCACCGACATCATCCCCCTCTCCCCACCACCC
The DNA here is from genome assembly GCA_036785275.1 of Cancer borealis. NCBI lineage: Eukaryota > Metazoa > Arthropoda > Malacostraca > Decapoda > Cancridae > Cancer > Cancer borealis. Next base: position 43,178 of record JAXIVD010003641.1, read on the forward strand.
TGCCCCCACGAGATCACCAAGAGTCTTGAATGTCATATATTTATTATCAGGCGACAGTGTTGCAGGTTTTTAACATTTCTTCAGGTTAAAACGAAACAATCCTGAGCCGAGCAAGACAACGCATCACCTCGACCCACACTGCCTGGCTGGGTGGTGGTGGTGGTGGTGGTGGTGCCTGGCTGACGGGTGCCCACACTGGCGTGTAAACAGCCGGGGACGCGTCAATCATCACAGTGGGATCAAGTGTACCTGGGACAACGCGGGATCTGCTTGCACTCCCCGGGGGCGAGACTAAAGAGAGGGGGGGAGGGTGGGAGGGGGCAGCGTTCAGCACTCCGCGTGGCCGCCGCTGGGAACACGCTGTCCTTTCGGTTGCGGACGCAGCGCCGTGGGCTAAGTGAGGGGCGGCAGCATGCAGGTGTGGTTGGGTCCCCTTCCATCCCATCACACTGACATCATCCTGAAAAATAGACACACGCACACCCTCATCCGTGTCCTCACCCCTCACCGCGGCCGCTGTTCCCGCCTGTTGTGTGAGGCGGGGGTGAGGCGGTGTTGAGGCGGTGACGAGGTGGTGTTGAGGTGGTGTTTAGGTGGTGTTGAGCCGCCCCGCCAGCGTCTCTCAGTCCTCCGTCAAACCTTTACATCGCCAAGACAACGCCATTGATTTAATAGAGACGTGTGTTTTATGGGGTGGAGGAGCTGCCACGGTTCTACCTACTTTAATCAG
>JAXIVD010003642.1:0-2500 GCA_036785275.1 Cancer borealis
ATATAAAAATACAAGAAATACGTATATAAAATTTCTCTATATCTCAACCCGTAACAACCTTGATATAATGAGACAAACGCACGTGGGTGAAAGGAGGAAGGAGGAGGACACAAGAAGAAGAGGAGGAGGAGGTAGATCGCCACCTCTTCCATATTTACCATGCCTCCAATTACCTCAGACAAGATACTGTTAAGGAAGATCAAGAAAAGCCAAAAGAAGAAACTGAAGATTGTAAAGAATAAGGAAGAAGAAAGGAAAGAAGAGGAAAATGGTATTGTAGCAGGTATGTTTGTGTTGAAAATTTTGTGTTGACGTCAGAATGATTTGGTTGGAATTGTCTTGTTTTTGAGGGAAGTTAGATTGTATTTGATTGTGGTGATGTAGTGTGTGGAGGCTCAAGGGTGTGGTGAGGCTGAGGGATGTGTGAGGTGGTTTGGTGAAGGTGAGGGATGTGTGAGGTGGTGACGGAGTGGTGGTGTGGTGAGGCTCCAAGCTGTGGTGAGGCTGAGGGATGTGATGATGTGGTGACGGGGTTTACTTACTTGGTGGAATTCAGAAGATCTTCCTCATAGCTGTGATGGCCCACCGCTACTCCCAGCCCGTGAGTCCACTTTCCGGAGATAAATCTGGTCTGGAGTTAGAGGCTGCCTCGCAGTGTGCTGTGTAGCCAGGTACAGGAAGCTCGTGTGGTAGTGCCTTCAGGAATGTATCTAGGTGTGTCTTGAACTTGATGACAGGGCAGGGGTGTGGTAAGGCTCAAGGATGTAATGATGTGATGTAGTGTGGTGATGTGACGTTGTGGTGTGGTGAGGTTCAAGGATGTTGTGATGTAGTGACTTAGTTATGTGCGGTGAAGAAAAAATGGTCCAAATTGATATTAATTAGGTCAGTGATATAATTGTTTTCTTTCTCTCAAACCATCTAGGATACTCTATGGTTAATCTGCATAGTAATGTCTCCAAACCTATGATGATAATGTTAATTGTATTACACATTATACTTACTGTACTGAACATGTGTGAAGGTTTTAGTGATGGTCGATATCTTACTTACTTAACTTGTACTGTTCCATTTATAAGTTCAGGGGGGTGTCAGTTTAGTTTAGGCTAAAACCTTCACATATGTTCAGTACAGTAAGTATCCTGTGTAATGTAACAACAATTATTCTGATCGGATTGGAGGCGTTATTCTGCAGACTTACCAATTATTCTCCCATTGTATTACTGTCACAAATGCAACCTTACCTTACCCCCCTTCCTCCCACTAAAAGATAGATAAATTCACTTGGTAAACTCATCTATTACAACTGAAATTATAAGTTATACATGACAACTAACTATATACGTAGCTTCCTTGTATTCTTATGTTCAAATAATTTCCAGTTTCACCCAACCAATGATTTTTTTATGTGCCTTATATTTTTCTAGTGATACATGTAGTAAAGGTTCCAACAATTCATTGGTTAAATAATTATGTTGGGTGACAGGCAGGATAATTTTGCATTGCTTCAAATCATATATACTATAATACTACATGCAAACTTCTTAATCTATAGGTGTAAATATATTTTTTTTCTCTCACCTGCAGAAGAGAAATTGCCTGAGGATGAGACTGAGCGCCTCATCCTGACTCACCCGACACTCAGCAAACGGCCGGCTGAGGATGACGAGTCTCTCCCTAAGAAGAAAAGTAAGGAATTGTGTTTGTGATTGTGTCACTATTACTATTACATGTGTTTGTGTTTGCAAACTATTACATGTAGCGACCTGTATACTGCAGCCACACCTGTATAGTGATGCCCTACACTTGCCTGACTTTTTTTAATGTTTTTCAGCATGTAAATCAGGGAGACATTTTACATATGCTGTTTATTTTGTTTATTCATTAGGTAATTTATTTTTATTTTTAAGGATTTATACACTAATATATTTTAGTGTTATGTAAAATTGTGACAAAAATAATGCCGATAATTTTTTGATTTATTTTTAGTGACCTCACAAATAAATAAGCATTTTAATGTTGTAGAGAGGAAGAAAAAGCTGAAGCAATTAGAAGAAGATTTAGACGACGGAGCGGATAATGAGGTAGAAGATGATGAAGAGAAGATTAAGAAGAAGAAGAAGAAGTCCAATCAGCCTCAACAGGGAACCACAGCAGAAGGACAAGAGGGCAAGGAGGAGGACAGTGAGGAGACAGGCTATGAGAGTGAGGAGGGGAAAGGAGGTAGATATAGAGCACATATACACAGTTTGGCTCTGAATTGATATATGTGTGAGATGCAAACAGTCTTTCTGGGTGGGGAGGAAGGAGCCTTCCACTTTGCTGTCCTTTTGTCTCTATCAAGTAGATATTATAGTAGTAGTGTAGCTAAACAGACAGCTTTGTTAGATCCAGTAGTACTGTTGCAGTCTGTTCTTCCTTTGTACTCTTTTTCATCTCTTATTTTCCTGGTTTTTTCCCCTTATTTGTTTCCCTTTCACTACCTTCAGAAATTCCTACC
>JAXIVD010003642.1:7500-42500 GCA_036785275.1 Cancer borealis
CTAGTCCCAAAGTTTCTCTGCACACTGCAATCTTGTCTTCATTTTTACTCCTAAGGAAGGAATCCAACTTGGGATGAATTTTTGTGCTTGTCCTTGGATTGAATGGTGTCTTGTCAAACGTTTCAGGACTGTCAAACATGTTTTTTCAGAGGCAGTCATCTTTACACTGCCATCCAATTAATTGGAGACAAGGAGCTTCACCTGCTCAAAAGAAACATTAAATGGAACGGTTTCCTATTTGATTGACTTAATTTTCAATAATTTAGATTTTGAGGAAATATTTTCCACCAACCTATTTTAATGTTTGTTGATGATTACTTTCAGGTTGCCAAGTGCTTTGGATTTCAAGTTCCTCCGTTCGTAGACTTGGGTTTCACAGCAAACAAACACCACGGTCGGCGAGGTGGTGGTGGCGGTGGAGGCTTTGGTGGAAAGAACAAGAAACAGTTTGCTAAAACCAAAATATTTAGACCAGTTAATAAGAAATAGGCCTCAAAATGACACATATGTATTTGAAGAATAATTAAAGAGTTTAAAGAAAAATATATGGTACTTCCTTACTCCATCCTGTGGGTCAATTAACAGATAAATACATCATTGTTTTTATTAAGTGTAAATAGTGCATCAATAATATCATACATACTTAATAGCAAATATTAAGTTGTCATTATAATATAAACTGAATGTGACATACATCTCTGGTCTTCCCATCAATTCTTGGCACCTTGGCAGGCCATTCACAGCCTCCTGATCCTCCATCTCCTGTGAGGCTAACAATCCACTTGTCTGTCTTCCCTTGACACATGTATCACTTAGACTAAACAAGATTAATAAAGCGGGAAGGTGGAATGTGAAGGATCTGTAAATCAATGGTTTGTAGGTGCTAAGTTTGATGTTTAAAATAAAAATGGAATGAAAAATGGAAGGTGAAACCATTACTACATCTACATTTTTCTTGCACAGTCAACTCTCCAGCATTCTGGTATTAAAGAGTGAATTAGAATGTGAACAAAGTCGATAAATAGAGGGAAATTAATGGACAAATTAAAATGAGATGCAGTTACAGCTGTATCAATAGTTGAGTTCAGTATGAGTGCATACAGTGGGCCGGCCTGCTCAAGCACATACTTCTATTGGCTGACTCGTTCACTTCCAACACTGGTCATATACAACACATATGAGGTGACTTGGCTCTGCTTTCTCTTCAGTCACTAGACGCTGTTATTACCTTGGTGCATCTGTCCATTCCACTATTTTGCAACTTTTCCTTTCTGGTTATCCATTAGGAAGTTGGCTTTCTGTGAGCCTTTTAGACATGGTATTAAATTAAAATTACCCTCTGGTTGTGGCTGCAAGAATTCTAGCACCATAATCCCTAGGGTTCATACAAGGGATGGAACAATGAGTCTGGGAAGCCTCTCCTCTGTATACTTTCCTTCAAAAAGACAAGGTACAGAATGGAAGGGGAGAGGACTATGACCATGAATGCTGGCATACCTTGTCTTGGCTACCCTCCTTTAAGGGGATAACAGCCTGGTATATTGATAGATTAAATTAAAATTGTACTAGATTTGTACAAAGGATCATAATTGTAGAGGATACATTGTTGATTCAAGCAGATGGCATCCCATATACTAAGTGATATCACATTCTGTATACTGGTGTATTTGCAATGAACAGGCATCATTGTTTGCTTCAGCCATATCAATTTAATAGTAAGCCGATTCATAGGCGATCCACACTCAAGACACTTCATACAGCTTATATGCTTATGGCTCACACGGCCTGCTATGTTTTCACCTGACTCATCAGTGGCTTTTAGCTTACAGCTGTAAAAATGTGAAATGATCTCACTAGTCGATGATTACACAAAGGTCAGTCAACATCCAAAGGATGGAAAGGTAGCATGACGTCGGGTATCCCATGACTGCTTGGTCACTGTGCAGTGAATCTGAGTGTTGGTTGTATACCAGCTGTATAGCCATAAACTGAATACTCTTGTGTGTAAGTGCTGAGCATACAACATGAATAGCAGGCACAGGATGAGTAACTGGCAGGCCAACTGTACTTTCACTTTCATAATGTTAACATGTCACAATAATACACTGGCAAGAAAAGTGACCGTGGATTAACATCAAATTCATGACTTTATGACAAACATTAATCAATGCAAATTTCATAATTTGTTCAAAAAAAATTTCATTACACCAAAAATGTGTAATATTTCAGAATGTTTTGCCAGTAATGAAGAATTGCCAATGAGTAAACAAATGTATTTAAAAAAAATGCTGGAGCTAACTTATACAAAAATGTTTGCTGCATGCTTTCTAAAATGGTACAAATGTATTTCTCTGATCTATGATGTTAATGTATATAGATAGATAGATAAGATAGATGATGTTAATGAGATGATAGAGAGATTTAGTAATCTCCAAGCAACTTATACTCTAAGGGTAAAGTATATATACAAAGTAAATAATACAACATGAGAACAAACAAATAAGTTCAGATATTCAACAGCCATATCCTTTTCATAACTAAAATAGAGATCCCATCAAGATTGTGTCTACAAGGTATACAAATTACTCGGGAAAAGCACTGAAGTATTTGAGGTTCATACCATAATACTGTCTCCAATTGTTGAAGTCATGCACCAAGCACCTCAGTAAGTCTCAGGGAATAGATCAGTTTGCAGATTTTAGCTTTAGCGATGGTACAGCTGAGTGGAGAGTAGTTACATCAATCATTTACTCCCAGGACTCTATCACCTATTGTTCCTACCCTGCTTGATGGAACAGAATTTGTAGCATCAGTAGGCAGGGTAATAGACATTCAGAATGAAGCCCCGAGAGTGAATAGTTATTGAACCACTCTCCATGCATGTACACTATCGCTGAGGCAAGCCGGTATCTGCCACGTGTGTCCTGGGACAAACTCAAGCACCTGATGTACAATACTGACAAATTATTACAATATCATAAGTGCTTTTTTGTTAATAAGTCAAAGGGTATGTGCTCTATACTTTCATGCACTCTACACTTTTTGTCAACACTATGTTGGATAATGATTCATGCGTACAAGAATTATTCCTATCCAAAATATTTTGGGCTAATTTTTACTTCAAGATAGAAATATCATAAATTAACCTAACTCAAGGTTCTGTAGGTTTAGTTATTACTGAATATAAGAAATATCAAGAAGAAAATAATGAATGATAGTGAAGTTTATACTCTACATATGAAAATTTGCCCAAAGCTGCTGGTGAAATATATGAATGTGTATTGTTCCCTAGTTGTGTTTTGTTCATTCAACAGCTTGAAAGGAGTTAGTGATGATCAATATAATGCATTTGTATGAATGAAATGTATAACTCATAATGTGGAGTATGTTTGTGTGTATAACTACAAACATGTAGGTTGTATGTGTTAGTTTGTAAGCAATGGTAACACTTGAGAGGAACACGGATGGGCCACATGCAGTGATTCTTAGACACCCTTGTGGGTTGAGGCAGAATTTCTAATCATATTCTTACTGAGGTTATTTTAGTTTTTAATATTTGCCAAGAAAATTTATTCTTGTGGTTCCTTTAAAGTGTCATCTTACCACTTACAACTTACATTGGAGATGAAGATTTCTAATTACAGTTATGAGAAGTAAAACTACAAGAATATCATTACCACTTTGTCTTAAAACATAAAATAGTAGTAAGTCTTTCATAACACAAAATATACTCAAATAAAAATTTTAATACATACAAAGAAAATTAAAATAAAACAATAAAAAAAATTACATACAACTCAAGAGGAATGAATCACAGTAGTGAAGGTGTTTGTGCCATCAGGAACCAGGTGTGACCGACCCTTAGCAGGTGGTGGTGGTGTTGGTGGTGCTGGTGGTGGTGGTGCGTGTCATAAGTCTCCCGCCAGCCCCTTAACCCTCCACCTCACGGAGTCTTAACGGGTGAGGATCCTGAGCATGGATAAGTCACGTTGGAAATCATCAAAAAGTTAACACCTTGTCTGCTTATCAGCTAAAGGTGGAGGGCAGTGAGGTTCATCAATGTTATAATTAAGTGTGAAGTTAGGTTACTCCCAGTCAGCTTTAGGGTCTGGCAGGTGACATTGTATTAGGACTAAGAGACACTATTATCAGAGTGCAATGACTAGTCTACACCAGGTGATCAAATGTCTACCAAACGTACATACATCTACTCGTATCCAAATGACACATCCCTCTACACACTACGTACGTTCTATATGGCATAACAATCTACCACCATATAACTCCAGTACAGTACTACCTGATGTGTGATCAAATATTACAGTATCAGTGCACCACAGACTTAACACTACATCAGGCTACGGAAGCCACATACACAACACTCTCTGGAATACTTGCAAAACAAGTGACAAGAGACTGGGCTTCTCTCACTAGCCTGATTATGGATTCAGATGGCCATTTTCAGATCTGTCAGGAATGGTGGGGGTGAACAGCGCTTTTATCAAGGTTAGCACACTTCACGGAGCTCAGGCTAAGGCTTCAATGTAAGGCTTCAACCAACATTATATAGGCACAAGGTTTCCTCACTTAACTAAGCATGAAGCAAACTGTTCCCTATAATACTATGGACTGGCATTACATAGCTGCTGCAACTTGCTGGTCAAATACACGTGTTTATTGCTAGAAGGTTATCAAGCACACCACGTTATTCTAGGTGTACAAGTAAATGGTAACTGAGACTTATAGCTTATCTAATGGAACTAAATGATTGATGACTGGCAATCTGATTTCAAAGTGAAGAATTAATATCACATACTACCTGGAATATTATGTTATTGAGATATACACAGCTTAAAGTTGAATTCATTACTATTGAAATTATTAAAACTCTACAATTTGATTCATGCAGCCTCTATGTTGATGCCAAACCCCAACCTACATATCCGAACAGTCTACTTCAGCTGTAACTATAATGAGGTTACCATCAATTACTCTGAAAGATTAATTGTTCTCACATTGAACCTTTACTCTTGACTCTTGGGAGACTCAGAGTTGATCGCTTCAATTTTCCGAGTCCACTTGCCTTTGTTTGGGGTAAAGACGTCATAGGTTCCCTTCTCGGTAAACGCTTGCTTATAGTGGGTTGTACAGTACATGTCATTACCGCCTATGGAGAAGGTGTTCATACTGCAACAGAAACAAAGATACATTTTAAACTTTGAATATTAAAATCTATTAACACTATTTTTCTTTTTACATATCTTCATATTTGGTGTGCACAAACACTACATGTTTATACTCAAATAATGTATGTTTCACAATAATTGTAATTATTCAACACCAGCAGGAATTTTTTCGGCGACAAGTGGGATCTTTTATCCTATGTATTTTTGTTTTCCCTGGGCCAGTATCCTTTTAATGTGTAAAAAAAATCATTAAAAAAAAACCCTCACTCACCTTAATTTTGTACTACACTTGCAGCACTTGAAGCAGTTTTTGTGCAGCACCCGTCCAGCCACCTCCAGCCTCTCCATGGCATAGACGGAGTGGTCACACAACATGCACTTGTCACCCCCACCACCCTGCAACGGGGACCAAGATGTTAGAAATCCGGCAAGGACAAGGTTGTGGCAGACGACACCTATTATGTCATCACTATAATGTCTCATCAAATGCAATACAGGTTGTCTATCAATAATCCGGCAATCAATATTCCAGTTCCATTAGATTTCCGGCATGATTTTCAGAGTGCAGTTTCAAATTTCCCGAGTTGGCGCATCACTGTTTTCTGGAAGCACTGTGTATGTTTGTTTTGATGGCACTGTACCCAGAATTAGCCCTTTCCTCATACCGGATTATTGATAGTCAACCTGTAATATAACACGAGTACAGACTGCATCAGGATTATGAATTAATTAGTTTACGAGTTCACAAAATCAGGATAACTTTGAGTCAGTATAAATAACGCCTTGTCTTAGCTGTCCTCGTTTAAGGAGGATGTTAGCAAGACCTACACTTGTAAAACATTAATTTACAACCAGTAAGCCACTTGAATGGAGATAATTACCACGAGAGATTACTCTATCATACAAACTTACAATTTCAAAACAATGATTCACAGTTTAATGCGGACAAATGTTATCAAAAACTCAGATCTTTTTTAAAAATGCAGCCAATAAAAAATATATAAAATTACAAAATATCTGTAAGGTAATAAGTGTTGAAGGATTGATGTACATGCTTAAAAACAGAACCCAAAACACTAATGAGTCTTACAAGTGTTGCCCAACGGTATGAACAATTAAGTCCCAACTACCTGTCAGGCATTAGTATTAGTCTTCAATCACACCACAGCTTGTTAGAACTTTTGTCACCATGCTAGTGATGCATATGTACACAATATACATACACAAACATACATATATATACATTTTATATATACATAAGTTAGTCTCAAAAAGATATGAGCAAACTTCTCTATGGTCAGCTCTCCTAATGGTTGCAAGATAGCAAACACAACATAAAGCAACAACAAACTCATCTCTGTCTTACCATAAAGTGCAGTTCCTTCTTCCTAGATAATGGTAATGTTGAGCTACACACTTTGTAATGTTGTAGTTTATTAACCAATTTAAATACAAAGTTTGATAAATACATAAAAATTCAAATGGTAACATAAAACCTGTAACATTTTGGGTGATGAAAGTAAGTCTGGAAAGTCAAGGATCACAAAGCAGAGTTCAGAAAGGTGTTGTAAGGGACTCCAAAGTGATCCCGGGAACTTTACTACACTGGACTCAGTAAAAGTAAAAGTTCATAACTGGTAAATAATGGACACCTATATTACTTACACTATTTCGTACACTGTGAGAGTAGAACACAGATGTTGCAATACAAGATTTTTTAGTATCCATGAGAATTTAACTCCAATATACTACCATGACTTCGAGTTTATTTAAATGGAGTAATGGAGAACAATTAATCAACTTCCCAGATGAGAATACACTGAGTTCATTTCCAAGACTATACTCAGTAAAGGCAGCAGAATAGCAAACAATGTTATTTTAATTTAGTGATTTCTGCTATTGACATTTTTTTCTGTTTCACATAAACAGTGTACTAACAGACCTTGATCTTAATGATGTCTTATCTTTATGAAACATCCTTTTACCTCAGGAAAGATTCTTCTGCATTTTGCAAATTTTCTTTCCCTAGATATCAAGATATCTAGATATCAAGTATTCACAGATTACTTTCATCTTTATGCTACTTATTGTAGATAATTCCATGCATTCTAAATATAATACAATTAATACACAGAAGAAACCATTTTCTTTACAAGTCTGACGCTAATGAACAATACAGAATACAAATCTGATCCTTCGCAGACAAACCAACACAAACATTGCGTGCAAGCCAACACAGATGCACCAGACATGCTAGCCTGGCCTATCCGTGGGTGTGGCCATGGTGTGGCCATAGGCATGGGGCGTGGAGCGGCTCACACCCACTCAACATTCACTTCTCTCACACCAAGACATATCCTCAAGTTAATAACACCAGCCTTACACTTGAGTTTTCAAAATCACAATACTTTCATGTCATATGCTCTGCTCTAGTGATAACAAGTAAATACTGTAATTCCATACATATGTGAATGTTCAATAAGCTTTTCACTTTTGAAAGGAGTACTTTGACGAGTGAACAAATAATCATACAGCATTGTTCACATTCTTTCATGGAATACTTCAGTGTTGTAACATTTGGTGACAACACTGAGTCTATTCATAACCATGGTAAGTACTCCAACTGGCATGACCTTGACTGGCCTGGCCTTGAGGCACTAAACTGATCCAAAGCTGATATCAAATACAATTACCTGGACCACAAAGTTAAGTCACTGGTCACTAACAAGAACCAACTTCTCACTAACTTTTAATTTATCCAAATAATTGGTTTGAAGACATTAAGTAGTCTCCACAAGCATGATACAGCCTCGCCTCATGGCAAGTCAAGTGTTGGACTGAAGCAGCTTTCATTACCTAACACACTCAACACAAAATAGCCATCTGGAAGAGCATTGAAAAAAATATATAAAAAAAGAAATACTAGATCACTGCCAAATATCATGTCTCATAACCCACAACTTAGAATATTTTCAACTAACCCTTCCCTCCATTTATGTCCAAAAGTAAAAGTCAAAGTAATGACTTAAATGATGAAACTTAAAAATGGCAATTCAGTGGAAATAACTAAATAAAAGTGTCTCATTTGAGGTACAGTACATACATTGTGCTTGAAGTCTAACATTAACATGGAAAGTCACTAAATGCTTCCTTATTTTTTGTGATGAAATGCCTTTTTAAATCTAGTCAAAGAACTTCTCCTCAACTACAATTAATTCACAATTCTTTTGGACTTGTAATATCATCAAAAACCATTACTGATAATGCAATATTTCTGGTAAACTTCTATGCCAGCTTAGGATTGACCTCACAAAATGGTGGGTTTACTAAAAACACTTGGGTGGTAAATAAATACATACACCTTAGAATGCAAACACAAATTTGATTCATTACAAGGAAGCATTTTCACATAAGAAACAACTTGGCGACGAGCAGATAGTTTTGATGCGACGTGTGAGCAGTGAGCAGTGAGCAGTGAGGATGGAGGGAGGCTGTGGCGGCGGCCCAGGCAGGTGTTCACTGAAGGGGGGGAGGGGGAGGCAGGGCATCATCAGTGAGGAACTTGGTCACCATAGTCACAGGATTAGCTTCGTGCAACTACTAGCGGTCAGTCAAACATCAACGCCATCAACAATGTTACTTAAATTAATACAAATTCTGTAAGATGATTCAAGCAAGTCAATATATTTAGTTGAAATTTCAAACAACCTCAGTGACTGGATAACTCAAAACTAAAAGTATTACATTATTATTACCTTGAATCAATTAATGTTCATTGTTAAAGTATAGAATCTACTTCACTCTGCTGTGAAATTTCTAGTCCGCTGACATGGAGAGGAGATGTACTGTACACTTCATTAAAAGTCTCACAACAGAATGAATTTTCAAACACAAAACCAAACACTACTAATTTGCATGACCTTTGAATTTGCATAACCAATAAAGCACATGCAGAGGACTTGCTCAAATTCATCTTTCAAAGTTTGTAAAGTACTGTGAGTATTACATTCAATTACAAGAAAACCAGCAAAAATACAACATTTCTATGCATCTGATGTTCATTACAAAGCATGCTTCAAATATTCCAGGAGTGAATGAGGCATCAGAGTCCGGCAAGAAGCTACACACTTCTAAACTACGATTCAACAAATTTTCTTCAATTCCTTTCTAATTCCGGGTTTTCACATACTACAGTACTTTTCTTGCTGTCATAACTTCCACTGATACTGTACAAAATCAATGGCATATCCTGAGGGGATAAGTTAAGGATTTGCCAGATAAATGTGTGTGGTAGGATCATCACTGTGCATTGATCCTCTCCTTTGACAGTGCACTTATCTTACCAAGTCACGTGGAGAACTTGGAAAGAGTTAAGCAGGATCCAAGATGAAAGGTTGAACAGACCTTCCTTCCAGTGTGGATGGAAGGTGGAGGATGAAACTCGCCTAAGAATTGGAGTTCACAGATCCACTTTATTTATTATCTGCTGCTGAATCTGGTGATGCTCTTTGCTATTTAAAAAAAAATTTATTTAAATGCCTATCTTGGTCCTAAGGCTTGATGAAGGCGTTGAATGGTCGTCCTCAGCCTGTTAGTAGCGCAAGTTAGATTCTTTTTATAAGTGACACCTCATTTCTTGTTGAGAGGCTAATGCTGCCCATGGAAGCTCCTCGATGCATTTAACGTTTCATTCCCAGTCGAGGATAATGCTGGCAGTATGTGGGAGATCTTTGGTCACTCAGCGGTTTTCTCAAACTTGCAACTCTGAGTTTATCTTGTCCACATGCTAGCCACTAGACCACCGCCTCCCAATGTGTGAACATATACATCATATACAAAATCCTTTTCAAGTTTCATTTCTTCAAAAACAGACATTTCAGTGCATACAACTTTCCACACTTAGAATGTTGAGTAATAGGTATTTAGATACTCAGCACACACTTAGAATGAATGTTAAGTTTATGTATTAGTAAAGTAAGCCATTCCATGTTCATTAAGGCAATACACAACATGAACATCTTAATTACATCTCATTAGAGGCTACCATGCACTGGGATGTAAAAAAAATAAAAAGACAAATGTTACACAATACATCACTTAAATTATGTTAAGTTGTCTTATGAAATATGTACATTAATAGCATAAGTATACAACTATACAATATTATTTACACATTCCATATATTTATTCATGCATGAGTGGCAGGTACATGGAGGCTGTTACTCGCCAAGAAACTCCAGAACTACGAGTAATAACACCTCCATTGGAGATTATAAGTTTTCCAATTAAACACACACCAAGTATTATTCAAATACAAGTAATGTGGGTAACTATTTATGTATCATACTATCTCTAGTGTTTTATATATGTACATACTAGGTTTGGGAGTTATAAAATCATGTTACCCTCTACTCTTTACTATGGTACACACAGATCAGCTTGATAACTTGCACACATCAAAGCACAGATCATAGATGTATGTACCTCCAACACAAAGCACTAACAGGCAAGGCATCACCACCACTAACACCCAAATACATATGATGTACACTGTTATCAGTAAAACAATACCTAATATCAGTTTCATAACCTTATTACTTTCATTGTATTGGATGGAAAACAACTTCCAATTCCCATGAAATTAATGAGATTCATCGCGGAGTCTTTCAGCATTACTGTTTAAAGCATCATCCACTGGTTTCTTGTGACAACAAACAAACAGACAACCTCAGGTACTCACCACAAATCTGTTGACCTTGACCTTGGGACGTTCATTGACCGGCTGGGATGACTCCTGGGCCTTGTTCTCAAACATGGCACGGAGGTTCCGGGCGGTGTCAATAGACGGCATACACTCGTCTTCTTCCTCATATCTCTCCACGTTCTGATTGAGTTCATTGTTGCGTTCCACCTCAGACTCCCACTTCTCAAATTTGGCACGCAGGTTAGCTGCCTTTTTGGCACTCTGTGAGGATTTAACCTGTGTAGCAGCAAGGAAGCACAGCACCACAGCAGCACCAGCAGCACCAGCACAATACAATGTGTGTGTGTGTGCAGCAACAGCAGTGCAGCAGATATTATGCAAATTTTACCATATATAATTGTACATCAATAATATTGCCAGCCATAAATAGTTCATGCATGACATCAACACGGCCATATTGAAGTCCAGGTATTTAGTAAGAAGATGAATTTTGAAGTTGTACCACAATTTGAAAAGCATGACAGAATGCATTAGAAACATTAAAAGAGAGGAAAATATACATTGAACAAGCACGGAAATAAACAAACAATAAAGCAACAAAAAACAGGTGAGAGTAGGAGTTCAGATTGACAAAAAACAAAGCAAACAAAAGCAAAAGGTAAGGGAAGCACAATCAAGCCACAGCACAGCAGCCAATGGGAGAGAAGCAGTAAGAAAAACAAATATTAGAAAGGTTATAAACACTGTATTGATCTTCCTATGATATTAATGATTCTTTTTGAAATATTCTGAAGTTGTACAAGTGTCAAATATGGGTTATTAATGGCATTACTATTTTAAATATTTAACCTTGCGATAAGAACATAAGAGAGACAATTACAGTCTTTAATGTGCATAATTGTGGTAATTAAACAACTGCTTATTATAAATATTGCCATTATATCTTTGACTTGAACACGTATACTTCAGATTATTCCAATTAGTAAACAATAATTACTAAGAACAAAATCAGGAATGTGAGACAAAAGAATGACATAAAGAGACAATTAGATAAAACAGATAACTTAGGAAAAGGCTGAGGAAATTTTTATATCATTAATGAATTATATCAAACATTTTATGGATCATTATTTAATTAACTATCATCTTGAATTAAATCATTAGATAAAATAATTGACCATGGGTGGGTAAGATTAGGAGAACATGCTTAATAGGTGCATAAGGAAACACTGGAATAAATAAAAACATTAAGGAAGGAAAAAATGCAGTGCTGGTTTACCCAATATTCTGAACACACCCACTAACATGACCTTACACCATCTAACCTAACCTAAAGCATCGATCTTCACATACTAATACATTTCATTTTTGCTCCCATAAGATTAATGATTACTTTCTTCATGCTAAAAATGGTAATCCTTTGCAATTTACATGATCTAAGATGAAATATAATTGCTAATCTGTAGCTTGCAAAAGGTGGATAATCTAGAGTGGTAATGCTGTGTGTTTGCATTAGTAGTATGATCAATCATCAATCATTGGAGGCACACACCGAGGGTCGTGTCACCTCACCAACCCTCCGGCGCCAGCTCCAGCAATCACCCTGTGCAAGTCTCCATACAAGCTCCCTTCCTATACCAAACAACTCCCAACAGGAAGCATCGACTTGCCCCATCCATAAACTTTGTGAGCGCCCCCTTGGCTCCTCCACTCAGGGTTATCCCTTTCAGAAATAACCCGAGAAGCAGGATTTAGGATACTGAAATTTTGTGTCGAATAGCATCATGTCTCACAGCAAGTGTCACTAGTGTTTATGTTGTTTGTCTGGGCCTTCCAGCCACACACTCACCCAAAGCCTCACCCACTTGGAACATTTCACTACATAAAGTTTGACTCACCTCACATAACCAATCAAAACAAATAATATCAATGCCTACCTTCCTTTATAAAAAAGCAAATAAATAAAAACAAAGGTCTGTTATGTATACTATGTACAACAATCATGAATGTAATAAAATAAAAATGCAAGTAAAGAAAGAAACATAATTTTTCAAATAAAGAAAGAAATATTGACGCAGAGTTAAAATCGGTTTTAGATCCAAGTTTACGTATAAATCTTATCTTAGGAATTAAAAACATGATTTCTAAGCAAATGAAAGTTGTAGTCAAGTATCAAACAAAACTTTCAACCTTACTCAGCAGCTCAAGAGAACATTAATGTTGCCACACCTATATACACAAAATGTTTGCAGAACCTTACTGTTAGTGGAAGCTTGCTCTCTCTTATTTTTATTTATTTATTTGTTTTTTTACCTATAGTAATGTCAAGAAAGCTACAGTACCTAGTTCTTTTTTTTTTACACTGAAATGTCTTTACGACAGAAAATTTGAGAACTCAAATTACTGAAAATTGTCTTCATTCCTCAATAGAATAATATTTATGAGATACTTATAAATCAATCAATTGATTAATGACAGCACAATGTCCCTCAATACATATTTCTATGGAAAATAATATTTTACGACAATAATTTTTTATCTGCTAACTGAATTCAACTTCCTAAATAGCAAAGTAATTTATTCTTCTGTATTTGGTTGACATAACACCTCACTTTGCAATAGTGTTGTGCATTATGAAGGTGTCACATCACAAAAGTTACAGTGCCAATCCTCACTTCTAGGCTACGGCACACCTTTCAACGATGGTGTATGTGTCAAGCTTACACTAGTGACTTGATAACACCTGAAATCCCTGGCCAAGTGGTGAAAATTTAACCTTGCCTCCTGCAACACAGCCGAGAAAAGGTCAGAATCTAAGCTGAGAGCTTTTGACCTGACTGTATGCAAGAGTGGAAGGCTGACAATCCTGCCGGCCCGTGTAAATGTGAGTCAATTTTGTGTGCCAACTGATACCTAAAACCTATCACTTTAATGCAGTTTAAAAAAGCATTTGGTTATAATTACCAACTGAACATGTGAAAAAATCTCACTCAGGTAACTAAAGTGAGTGAAGGACCAATGGCATGCAAGGTCAAAATAACTCTTACCATCACCAAGATGAGTAAGATAAACATTGGGGTGAAAGGGTGTTACAAAGGCAGAATATTGGGTGTGTACACTGTTTGTACTGTACCTCACCTATACCACCGCGCACACCTACCAGCTGCAAGGCCAACAACAACAACAAGTAGATCAGTAATCTCACTCTGGTACAAGATTCTGAGTATATTCTATTTTAAAAACCTAGCTTATTATTGGTTAAAAATCTCTCAATAGAAAAAATCACTTAATTCAGAGAAGAATTAGATGATTCAAGGCATTGAATCCATCCATTTGTCTAGAATCATTAATATAACAAAGATATATTATATACATGTAGAGAGAGCAAAAAATACAATCTCTCTTTCAACAAAACTTACCAATTCTTCTATTTCAAAAACACAAACTATCATTGACAAGTTTTTAGATTAGTAAGAATACTGCACAGCCTTAATATTGGTTGCATTAGTTATTGTGGTTTCAACTCTATGCAAGGTAACACTAGGGACTCATCAATTAACTAAAACATTAGTCTATAAGCCAATCAGCCGATGACAAAGCAGCCGCATTATCATGTATTTACAGATGCAACTCCTAATGTCGCTACTATTGCAATGACGGGTATATCATGATGCAGTGTTGTTAGAAGCCTTGATACGGAATGCCAGTGAAAAGACACGTAGAAGGGAGGGAGTAGCCTATTACCAGACACAAGGCAGCTGGTTTAGTTAGGTGCATCGGAAATGAGTTCAGAAAAGAGAGGGGGAGGAAGGTAATTTTGACAGCCTGGCTTTCGCTAATTTTGTTTGTGTATGATTTTACATTTACATATATGTCGGACTTTACTTTACTTGCCAGACATTTTTGTTATATGATTTTTTATCATTATCCATTTATTGTGAGTGAATTCATGGGGAGGGGAAGGCAAGCAAGGTAGTACACTATCTATCACACTTGTTTCTATATAAATTCAAGGTTCTGTTCCAACTAAAATTATCTTCCTTCCTTCGGCAATGATAGTGGAGGGAGTGAGAAGTGTAGGCATGAATACACTTATCAGATTATGCAGTTTTTATTCAAGGCGGTGTAATTTTTTTCATATTAGTTTAAGAAAAGGAGCAAAGGGACGGTAATTTTAAAGAGATCCGTAAGAATTAGCAAACTTCAGTTATTAGTTACAGTCTGTTATCTAAGCCTAACAAATATTAAGGTGATGCTGTATTAGGTTTGACAAATATATAACAACTAGTTTTTCCTTACCATCTCCAGGACTTCATCTTTATACTTTGGCTTTCCTTCCTCCTCGCTGTCCTCCTCACTATCTTCCTCACTGTCCTCCTCGTCATCCTCATCCGAATACTCTTCATCGGAGTAATCCTCGTCAGAGTCGTAATCCTCTCCGTCTGGGGGTGGAGTAAACTGCTTTGGGGGGCGAGGACCTGCACACACATATATCACATTGACAATAATATAAGACAACCCACCATAAAATATCAAAATAAAACTTGAATTCTCCAACAAAGATCAAACTAAACAGAAGCATAATAACAAAAAATAATGCACTCTAATTTTTGTATTAATTTTGCTTACGTGTACTGTCGTATGAATGTGCTATAATTAGTGTGGCTTATTTCCACCTGAGCTGCACTGTGTTAGAAAAGCTTGTTTGAAGCATTACTATAATATATTAAATAAATTAAATGAGAGCCATGCAAGATGGTACGGAGATCCTCGAGCAACACATCATTTTGCTGCTATAACCTTACTAACCTTTACTATAATAATACTTACTACAGATTACAATGAACACCTAGACATGTATGATAGTTCTGGGAGTAAAAGCAACATTATACTGTATGTAGATTAATGAAGAGTAACTAAAGATTAACTATAGTACACGCTTCGGCCTGCCTTACACGAGTTTATTTTATTTCGATGACTAATAATTCTTAGTGTGTAAAGGCTAATAGAGTTTGTAAATATGAATAAAACCTAATTATTGTTAGGTTAAGCTCACAAGAGTGTGTTATCAGTACATGTGTTAGTAGCGGCTGTGTTTTGAATGACATTAATGTAATTCAGAAAAAAAGAAAATAAGAAAAAACTTATCATATCACTTCCTGGTTCCCACACAAAAACCTTCCCTTTGAGAGAAATATAATTATCATCGCCAGTACCTTTATCTGAGTCCACAATCTGCTTCTCCATCTTCTTAAACTTAGCCAGGATCTTTTTGGTGCCCCGGCAATCTACCTCATCTTCATAATTATCGGTACATTTCACCAGGTTGGGATCGCGGCCAAGCTCAAGTTCCTCCACGTCAATACCCTGCAAGACAAGTGTGTTTGCTGTGCTAGGATGAATCACACTGAGGGTAAGAGTGGTAGTGTTTAGGGTGAGAGGAGGTGGAGGAGGTGGTGTGAGGTTGAATGTGAGATGGGAGGGTTTAAGAGAAGGGTTTGGGTTTATTTTGAGGGTTTACTTTGAGGGTGAGAATCTGCAGTCACATCCAGGTGGCGGGTTAGTTAGTTGCCTTTCTCTTTCCTACCAAAATAATAATGAAAGTGATTAGTTTTTGTTAATTGTAGTTCACGGTTAGACCAGAGAGATCGCTACTATCAAAGAATGCCTGGAAAATAAAAATAAATAAAGGGATAAAAAGAAAAAATAGATAGAGAAAATAAAAAAGGGATTATGATTAAACTCAAAACAGGGCTGAGGAATAAAATAAAAATAGAAAGAGTAAGTTAGTGCATCCTTTAGTCGTTGATTTACTACTTGCAAAGAGACTTGAATTAATTACTTACGTTGGGTAAAAATATTAGTAAAAATCAAATCAAATTAAAAACAGGTACTGTATACACATCCATACGTAAGGGAGAGTAAGGAGTAGGATGGTGTACTGTACGTATATACATACATAACATGACTCCTAGAAAAAATTTAAAACAAAAAAAACAACAAAAAAGATCTAATCCACTCTTGCGTTCACTTGTAACTGAAAAAACATTAATATACTCAAATTAACCTTCTCAAAAATGATTTATTCAGTTCATTATAGATTTATTTAGAGAAAATATTGAATTAAAAAATCATTTATAATCATGAACTTAGAAAACATAATATATATAACAGAGCAGGAATCAAAGAGTGGTTCAACAACTATTAACTTGAACTAAAATGTACACAAAAAATGTCAAACAAAAAATAATAAAACAAATAGGGAAGGACAGAACGAAGGAAGGACAGAAGGAAGGAAGGAAGGAAGGTAAAGGGAAATGGATAAAGGAAAAGACATAGACAAGACATCCATAAAATTGGTAACCTGTCGTGATGTTTATAACAATTAATGTTTGTACGTGACGTTTATAACAATAAGTGCCTGTGAAGAATGCCGGAAAGTTGTGACGGCAGATATATAAATGGAGTGACATCGTATATATGGTTTGTTTGGTTCACAAGTTATCAGTTATCAGTTATCAGAGGGAGTACAAGGAGAGAGGTTTTTGGGATAGATTATACATTATTCTCGTGGTTCTTTAACGTCCTTCAAAGATACCTTCACCAAATTATCATCCATTTTATTCAAGAAAAAAAAGTTAGAACAGTACAAGGGATGAAAATAAAAAGTTACGAGGAAACATGAAAAATTGAAATAAGAATCCATAAAAATGAAGGAGTGTGTTGAACAGGGGAAAATTTTGTGAACTTGGGGATATGATTATACTTTAACATTATTAATAAGGTTAAATGACATTTGACAGCTTGGTTGGCTGTAGAATGGACAAGAGGAAAGGTGACGAAAAGGGTGACGTGATGGAGCCGTGACAGTGTGAGGCTGGACACAAACTGTACCATGGCACAAGAGGAGGAGGAAAGGAAGAGAAATACAATGGGAAAGGAAAAGGGAAAAACATAAAGGATGTGTAAGGAAAAAGAGAAGGAAAAGGAGGAATATAGAAAAAGAGGAAGTGCAAATATGACTGAGACGACACATCAAGCCTTACAATCAACTGGAACACCAAACTTGAGTACATTCAAAGGTCTAGTAGACATAACACAACTCTGTGTCTACACTGCACTCTGGATGGAAACCATCAAAGTAACAACTATATATTCACCAAGCATCTTCACCTCAACTTTTAGTAACACTTAAACAGGATATATTTTTGTGTACAAGGCAGGAGTAATAAGAGAAAATTTTGTAGTTATGGAAAGGTAGTAAAAGTACAAGAAACTGAAGAAAGGTATGAAAAACATCTTTGAAATGAAGTGAAGATAAGATTAATGCAAAAATTTTGAAAGGGATATTTTGGTATAATTTGGTGAAAGGACAAGGAATGGTTTAAAAATCCTTCCCCGACACAGAAAATGACGTCTGATTAGAGTGATAAATATTTCCAAAATGTCTGAGGAGTCTTCCTCATAAACTATTTGCCTTTTAAGTATGTAATTGTTTGCATACTTTCCCATGTCTGATGTCTGTGTGTTGGGTGATCATTAGTTCCTCCTGTTATCTGATGATTTAGTGTTAAGTACTTAGGGATCTTGTAAGGCCAGTTGTGATTATTTATTAGCTTTCGAAAAAAAGCTGATATGGCTTAAAAAATGTAATAATCTTGTGCAATTACTCTGCTCATTACCACACCTCAGGATATCCTTAACATAATTATAGACATTATTACCAGTGTGTTAAAGGGAGAACACAAGGCCATTATTATGTCACTTAATGAGAATGATTAATCAAAACATTGGAAGCAAAATCTCAATCAATACCAAAAATAATGTAGTAAAACAGCCAGTTATGTGCACCTTTTCTACATACGATTAGAGTGAATGAAATCTAAGTTTTATCACATAACATAACACTCATTCTATTTAGATATATCACAGATTATCAAAACTAAAACATAGCGGAATGCGTATAATGAAAATAAAAAACAAGCAAGCAAACACCAAGATTATAGAAACAAACTTCCCGCACACTTGCAAATGTCTTCCGTAAAACAAGACATTATTGGTTATTAGTGTCAGCTTTGTGATAATTAATGAGCCATCGGACAAATGTGATTACATCTTCCTACTTGAAGGTGTTTGGAAGTGTCAAGTCAGTATATTAGAACTGATCCTGATCCCACCCTGTCACTACTAAGACTAAGGCACAAAGCTGATGAGGAAGGAGGAGTGACTGTTCCGAAGGTCACAGGTTGGCTGGAGAGTACAATGTTGGGTCTCCAGTTGTGTGGGTTAGTGGCCATCACCACCACTGGGTGAGGCGAAGGGTGAAGATACTCTAAGTGGGTAAAGCTAGACAGGTGAAGCTAAACAGGTGAAGCTAGACAGGTGAAGCTAGACAGGTGAAGCTAGACAGGTGAAGCTAGTGTCAAAGGGTGATTCTAACTCGTCGTGGAGGTTGACTCACGGATGAAGTCGCTAAAAATGTATGGAGTGACGACCAAGTGATTTAGTGAATAATGTTATTCCTCCATGTAATGAACGTAGTTAAGAATACTATATTCAGAAACTGGTGAATTTGTCTACTTAAATTTACTATTCTACAGAGAAGATGCAGGCCACCTACAGCCCTTGTGTGGGTTATATTTAGAAAAAAGATGCAGGTTAACTAACAGAGATGAATTGATGATGTTAGGAAACCTGCTCATATCCATACCTATTGTTATCCTGCCTGGCTTTAAATTCTTGACTATTCTATATATATATATATATATATATATATATATATATATATATATATATATATATATATATATATATTGTGTGTGTGTAATAGTTTCTTTACTATCCTAAAAGTAATCCTTGACAATGTGGGAGGGAGCCATAGTCCATGATTGCATAAAGCAAACTTAACTCTTATTTATCTTAAGAAAGTCAGCGATGAAGTTCCTTATTTAGTGCAATGAGCCTGAGCCTGTGGTGGTGATGGCATTGTTGGTGATGGCATTGTTGCCAGTCTTGTGTGTTACTGGTGAACAGGTCTTGATCCAACACAGTGAAGGATGTGTGTAGGTCTTTGGTCACCCAGAGGGACAGGCACACAGTGGGCACCTCACAGACGACACAGGGGTTGGTGGGCTGGTGGATTGGTTCAGGGTTCAGGGGCAGGACAGGGAACAACTCAGTGACCATGGGAAAAATTACCCGAAGCCGGCACACCGCACAATTAAATGCCATGCAACGTTTGGGCAAAACTAGGTCTCCATCAACCTGATCCTCTCCATCCGGGGGCGGTGAGCAGCGGAATAACTTTTTCCGATTCTTGCGGTCCTCTTTAGCACGCTCTTCATAGGTGGCAAAGAACTTAAAGCGGTCGACAAGGGAAGACTTTGCATCTTCTTCTTCCTCATTAGATTCATCATCATCTTCAAACACCTGAGAAGTGAAATTTCGAATGCGCTTGCCCTGCAACACACCACCAACACTGACGGGTTAGAATGTATCCCTGAAACAGTGGATGCAGGCAACAAGTCCTGCGGCATAACAGTCATGTACGTAGAATCACGCCACCACCACCACCAATCACTGTATGTAAACTGGAAACAGTCATGAATATAAGAGAAAAAAAAGAAGATTTAGAGATTATTAGCAATGCTATTTTGGTTCCATATTCTCTGGAACCTTTCCTCTGTACCTTTACAACCCTATCTATTATTCATGGCTTCACATGTTACTACAATTCCTTTTCACTGAAAATACATGATATAACATTTCACAATGTTGATGTAATATCATATTCATTATATTTCTCTTCATATACAACAAGCTATTCTCCAAAAGTGGGGTGAATTCTGAACTGAATTCAGGAATTCATCTCATTGCAAAATTATTTAGACACTACAACTTAAAAAGAATCATGCAATTCTTATGAAGAATTAAACTTCAATATAACATTCTAGATGCTTTCAGGAATTGAAACCACATAACAGGAAGGAAAAATTGTTATTGCATAATATATTGCAGACTTTTTCCAAAGTACAGCTTCCAAGAATCTGTATAGATAAGAAACAGAAAAGTTAGAGACAAGGAACTACAAGGAACTACTGATGGGAAGAGAAGGTTCAACTTTTCATTATAAATACATAACATAAATAAGTAATACTGTAATATCAAACCAACATGGAAAAGATGCAATACTTACAAGCAAGAAACACCAGAAAATATGTATCAAGAGTGAAAGAAGAACATTGCATTACCAATTACTTTACTAAAACACATCCACTGTTAAGAGTTTTATAAGATCATATTCATAAAAAGAAATTAATAAATGAAACTGTACAGGCCCAAAAAGTCCCTTACAGAAAATTTTTACAAGGGAGAGAATTTAGCAATGGTTGAAGTGAAACATTTACTTACGTCTCTAGATAACCTGTTCTCCCGCCGTGTGACAGCTGATGAAGCAGGTCGCATCACTACCTCTCCGCCCTCGGATACTGTCTTGTCAATTTGTTTAAACAGATTACGAGCTTTATTGGCGGTTTCTGTGAAAAGATATTATTTTGTTAGATGATATTCATATTTCAAACATCTGGTATAGGAGACCACACCCCAATCTCTATGTAAACTTGAAAAGAATATAGATCTATTAAAAATTAAAAACAAATCTAATTTTTCCTTCCATATAGAATTGTTAGTCTTTTGAGATGCAATAACTAAAAATTGTTAGATGAATTAAGATATAGTTGAGAAATATATTATGCAGTTATTCTATATATTGTAATGAATCCATCTTCAAGAACAGGTATTAGAGGTGTGAATATGAACACAAAACTATCTTTAGAGAGAATTTTGCATGTATATTTCATGTCTTAATAACTTTTTTCTTTTACTTGTCTATAAAATGCGTTCACACACACACACACACACACACACACACACACACACACACACACACACACACACACACACACACACACACACACACACACACACACACACACCTGCATCTTTGAACACTCGATCCACTTCCTTCTTATCGGCTGTATCCTCGGAGTCACTTTCAATAATGGACAATCCCTTTTCAAACCTTTCCCTCAGGTTCTTGGCATCAGGTTTACCCTCAATCTTGATCTGTTCTTTACGTTGTTGTCGTCCTTTTTCATCCTCGCTGCCACCCTCAAACACTTCCCTTGTGGATATATTCTTTCCCTGGAACACCATTGATAGGAAAATGAGGCAGATTTTCCCTTTAACCTTAAGCTATACTAAAACATAATCATCTTAGCCGTATAATCACCAGAGTAACTATTAATTAGATATTTATGTTTATAGAATCCAAACACACACACTTACAGCACATAACATCTGCCGGAATTTAGAAAGTTCTTGTCTCCTCTTTTTGGTGAGTTCATCTTGACGGTTCTTGCGAGCAACGCCAGCCTTCAGATCCTTCATTCCACTGAAGCTTGTCTAGGAGAGAAAGGTAGAGGTAGAGATTTAGATACCATGACCTAACCCAATAATAATGTAGTAATGCAGAAAGTATCTTTTACCTATGGTGCTGGTAGGCTTCAGGGAAACCTTAGATGGTTGGCCTCCGCCTGTTAGTAGCCCGGGTTAGATTTTTTAAGTGACGCCTTGTTTCTTAATCAGTAAGTCTTCATTTAACCTATATTAGCTTGGTTCCAGCTATTCAAATTATCAGTACACTTCCAAATGGTTAAACTCTCCCTTAAATATCCTAAATAGTCCCCTAAAGATTGATCAAACTTACTGCCCGATTTTTCTTCTTTTTCTCTCCATCTTCTCCCTCTTCTTCTTCACCCTCTTCGTCCTCTTCCTCATCCTCGTCCTCCTCGTCCTCATCTTCTTCATATTCGCCGAGTTCTGAGTTCTCAATACCATACTCATCATCAGACTGATTAAACCTGTAATGCGGAAAACACAGCTGTGAGGACGATGCCAAGTTAACCAAGGGACTCAAAGGAGGATCTGTAAGTTGGATTGGGTTGGGTTGGGTCAGTGGTGTAGTAAGGGGAGGCGGGGGGGGGGCGGTCTGTCCCGGGTGACAGCTTGAGGGGGGTGGCATTACAGGTATTACATGTATTAGAAGCTATACCGGTATTTTTGTCTATACCGCACATCCCTAGCGCTACTTTCTGTACTTTCGGTATTCTGTGGGGATCCTGGAGCACACTTTTGGGGGCCTATATTCATGATATTCCTATATTCACCATTTATGATTGTAAGCTGTGGGGATCCTTTTTTCTGGGGGGCCTGGGACTACAATCCCCGTAGCCTCACCCGCCTCTTTAATTGATCCGGCCTTGCACGTACACACATACACATGGGATGCTACACTACACTGCCAAGGTAAGAATCATAAGGTAAATAACAGCAATCTGAATGAGAATATAAAAAATGAAGGTAGCTACGGTAATCGTGGTCATTTAGCACTGGAAAAAAACGTACTACAGTATAGTAATGGTAGTTAGTAGAAGTGAGGGTGAGGACAGACATACAGACAGACAGACATAACAGCGTCAAGTTAGTGATAAAAGAGAAGGAAGAGAATTATGAAGAGAAATATTCAAAGCAGACTGAAAATGAAGATTAACTATTTACCTTTCAGGATATACTAATAAAAAACACACATAGAAGAGGACGAGAAGGAGCTTCCACTCACCTCGCTGCCTTGTTGAGGAGTGATTGGGAGCGACGCACGGGGATCGTTTCAGGGATTCGCTCCTCCTCTGTTGAGATTTGTTCAAACATCTTAAATTTCTGCTTCAGGTTGGCGCTCGTCAAGTCCTCGAGGCCATAGTCAGGCTTGTTGGTAGCTGTGGACGGTGGGATTGAGTATTATGTTTAGTAAAAAGAACGCATGTCTTAGGCACCAGAATGCTTAAGAATACATTACTTCCTGCTTCAAAATAAAAATCACACAAGGGAATTAACGAGAAAGGTTCAAATACCGCATAAAAAAGCTTCTAAACAAGATAACGAGGTCGTTAAACTAGTAGTCGTTAAACTTGTAGAATTTTAAAATATCTATCAGATGCTGCAAAGATATTTCCAATATCTTTAATAGCATTCGAGAAAATGAGGAAGAAAGTCATTGTTTGGAATTGGGGTGGGTTAAACTACTTTTACTTACCACTACAACCCCACTCCACCTTCTCCCTCTCCTCCCTCTCCTAAACACTAAACAACACACACTGCACCATTAATAACACATAAAGATACACTAAGTATGTACGACAAGTTAGCATTAGTACAACACAAACAAATCCTGAAAACCATGCACATCGAACAGAATTATTAACCACGAGCTTGTTATATTAAGAGTTTCTTTCACTAATCTAAATATACTTCAATGAACAAAAATCGGCAGTAACTCGAGAACAGGTGCAGGTTGCAGGTCGAAGGGTGAAGGCAGGCTGCAGGTAGGTCGAAGGGGCCACTCACACAGCCTGTAATCTTACCCAACCTAACCTCAGCCTGCTATGATCTACACTCCCACAGCTCGCTAAGTTATCACCTTCAATTTCTCTCCCCAAGACATAGCTAGTTGGAGGCTAAATACTGCGTCCGGTAAAGTTCGTAAAGTTTCCCTAATATACAAGTTTCTATACTTTTTGTTATATTTTCTTTCTTTCTTTTCAGTGTAAGTTACGTGAATCTTCGTGTGTCTCCATAAAGCAACAAAGGACAAGTGACAGTGATGAAAGAGGAGGAAAGACGGAGTGGAAGGGGAGGGAGAGGGAGAGAAGAAAGAAAGAAACAGGAAGTGACATATGAATGAATGAAGAGAGAGAGAGAGAGAGAGAGAGAGAGAGAGAGAGAGAGAGAGAGAGAGAGAGAGAGAGAGAGAGAGAGAGAGAGAGAGAGAGAGAGAGAGAGAGAGAGAGAGATATGGCAACTAACCATGGCTCTCTCTCACCATTTCCTTCCCTCCATCCAGTCCTCGGCCACCCCTCACCACCGCGCTTCCTCACGCTCACTGACTGACTCAAACCCCGAAAAATGAGGTCAAGGAATAAGGAACAAGGACCAGAGGAACGATGAAACGGAACGAAGTAAATCTACCTTATATATTATACACGCATTGCCTTGTTTATATATGCACAATAATTCTTGCTGTTTTTCCCTTGATCTTGTTAGCGAGAGAAGACAATAGGAAGACAAGAGGACAAGGTGAGGTGAGATTTCCTTCCTTGCTTCCTTACTGTCAGCTGTCGAGAGGGAATGAGGGAGAGGGAGAGTATATAGCAAGGATGGGGAGGCTACAAGATATACACGAAGGAAGGAGTGAGTGACAGTCTGATTTCTTCCTCCATATATTAGAGAGAGAGAGAGAGAGAGAGAGAGAGAGAGAGAGAGAGAGAGAGAGAGAGAGAGAGAGAGAGAGAGAGAGAGAGGGGGGGGGCAGGAATAGATGAAACTGGTCTAGAGACGTCTCTCTCTCTCTCTCTCTCTCTCTCTCTCTCTCTCTCTCTCTCTCTCTCTCTCTCTCTCTCTCTCTCTCTCTCTCTCTCTCTCTCTCTCTCAGTGGCGTGACAGCAGATCAATTTCGTCGTGACATGGGATATCCAAGCAACATAACATTAACATAGGCTGAGAGAGAGAGAGAGAGAGAGAGAGAGAGAGAGAGAGAGAGAGAGAGAGAGAGAGAGAGAGAGAGAGAGAGAGAGAGAGAGAGAGAGAGAGAGAGAGAGAGAGAAAAAAAAGTATATTTAAAAGTCTACCTCTGCATCACTGGGCCTTTGAACGCACGTAATAATCTTGAATACAACCAGTTAAAACCACACTATAAATACGCCTCCACAAGAATAATAAAAACATAATCTCAAGTAAAGCAAATTTGGGTGTAATTTCGAGACGGTACTTTTAGCCAACAACCGCTGCAGCATGCATAGTTTGGGGCCAGCGGTGAGGGAGGAGGAGGAGGAGGTGGGAGAGGTAGGCGAGGTGAGGGAGGTAGGTCAGGGAGGTAGGTAAGGGAGGGAGATGAGGGAGGTAGGTAAGGGGATGCAAGATGAGGGAGATGGTAGGTAAGGTAAGGTAAGGGGGACGCAAGGTAAGGGAGAAATTCATGACTGCGCCGTAAAACCTTGAGTAAGATAGACGAGGTAGGGCGGCAGGACGGACAGTGAGTCTTGCGTTAACTCGGCTATTACTGTTTTAACGGAGCCACGTGACGGATGCTTATGACTGCCTCGCAACGTTAAGGAAGGGAACATGCAGCGGCCTGACCTGACAAGCGTTACGAAGCCAGATGCGATTTTTATGTTCGGAAGGTATAGAGAGAGAGAGAGAGAGAGAGAGAGAGAGAGAGAGAGAGAGAGAGAGAGAGAGAGGAGAGAGAGAGAGAGAGAGAGAGAGAGAGAGGAGAAGAGTGGTAATTACTTTTATGAGGCAGAGTACTATACTATACGACCGCGAGTTAAATTGTAAAATAAACAAATCTATCAAAACAATTATTTAATGTCGTGGTGTTTATCGCGTAAATCAACATTTTGTCTAGACATTTAACTGATGAAGGAAATTGATTAAATTAAAAACTATTTTGATATTTATATGGAAGACATAAAGCGATTAATTGTAATATATAATCCTCAAACTTCGTGGAATCCAACGTTCACACTCCATCTAATCACCGCTTCTTGCATGATTTATTTATCTATTTTTCTATTTATTTATTTTTTATGATCATTATTATTCTCAATGCGTTCAAGAAGTCAGATATGTCATCAGTAATTTTGCAGCCAATTTCCTGGCTCTGTGACCTGCCATGACCTGACCTTTCTGACCTGTGACGGTGGTTGACTCTACATCATACCTGTAATTACCTGGTCCGAGGGGAGCTGCATCCCCCCCCCCCCACCATCTCCCCTCCCCTCCCCTCTCTCACCTGAACCAAACACACCTCCGCCTGTTACCAGATGTACGCGACCACCGCCCGAACCCAATGTGTGTGGCAGGGTGGGAGCGTGGAGGGAATGGGGGGGGAACTCACTTCCTGGACTGGTGACGCATCAATCTGAGTCACGATTTTACTCCCTCACTCTATTACCAGGTATGCATCAAACCTGCAGGTGTTCTTAGTACTACGTTGGTACATAAACTTTACCTTTTCATCTTCCATACGCAGACCACAAAGCGTTTTGATAACATACACACAAACATTTACAAACCAGAACTGTCGTTTATAGAGTTAACTTATTTATTCTTTTCGCGGACTAATGAGTTAAATGTGACGGCAGGAAGCGGACGAGCACGAAAAAGATAATCACGTCTTTTTCCTCTGACCAACCACCAGGCGAGGCCCAGTAATGCATCGTTGGCATGACAAGGTGTTGGCGGGTGTACCAACGAGGCTCATCGTGTCCATGCAGCCTCGACAGCGGAAAAATAACAATTACAAACACACGACAGCGGCCGACACAAGATTATCAAATGATTATCTCTGTGACGACCGCAATGGATTATACGAGGAAGCTTTGCGCTGTCCCTCAGGCGTCTGCGCTGCACTGGACCTGCAGAGCTGCGGCGGAAGAAAGCTTATTGCATCCAGGCACAGAGTTAGTCAGCACAGTGTACAAGACGGACTTCACCACACGTCTTCGCCAACACAGCACACTTCTTGGTGACTTGTTTTCAATTACTAATATTTTCTTGCTTATACCAGTCCATGTTCACTTAGAGAAGGTATCAAAATGTATGTACAACTAGATTAACTCTGATTTTCTTCCTCCCAATAGATAGAATGCAGCGAAAATTTACCTCCACTCAGCTTACTGTGTCCTGCGAGACTGTGCCTTGGAAAGTGTAGTCATGGGACATTACCTTTATGTATACCTGTTTGCTGCCATGCATGCTACCACACACACACACACACACACACACACACACACACACACACACACACACACACACACACACACACACACACGAGCACGCACGCACGCACACACGCCCCTTAATCGGGCTAATGGGTTGTGCTCGAACTAATGTACATCTTGTGTCAGTTTTTTACGAATGATAACTAAAGTAAACATGAATTAATCACGTGACAAAATACAACAACACTCCATGCACGTCATCAAAACAGATTAGTAAAACATTCAATAAATCACGCCAATAAAAAATAAAAATAATAACTACTTAACAACAGCTCACACCAATTAGACACAACAGCAATTAGACTACAGCAAGACGATTACTAAGTCATGTCAAACACCAAACGAGTAGTAGTAGTAGTAGTAGTAGTAGTAGTAGTATAGTAGTAGTAGTAGTAGTAGTAGTAGTAGTAGTAGTAGTAGTAGTAATAGTAGTAGTAGTAGTAGTAGTAATAGTAGTAGTAGTAGTAGTAATAGCAGTATAGTAGTAGTAGTAGTAGTTATAATAGTAGTAGTAATAGTAAAGAAGTGTTGATCATTGACTCACATCTGACGATTCCTTCTGCTAATGCTTCAGGTTGACTCTCCAATACGATGAGTTTAGGTCTTCTCAACACTGCATGGATGACACGCTCTATTAGCATCTCTCTCTCTCTCTCTCTCTCTCTCTCTCTCTCTCTCTCTCTCTCTCTCTCTCTCTCTCTCTCTCTCTCTCTCTCTCTCTCTCTCTCACATAACCATTAAGTCACAGCTGCTGCATGTTTTTTTTTTTGGTCTTAATGTGTGTGTGTGTGTGTGTGTGTGTGTATGTGTGTGTGTGTGTGTGTGTATGTGTGTGTGTGTGTGTGTGTGTGTGTGTGTGTGTGTGTGTGTGGTGTGTGTGTGTTGGGTGGGTGGGTGGGTGGGTAAGTGAGTCATCCTCTACAACTAATAACCTTGAAATCCCAGCACACGCGCGCGCGCACACACACACACACACACACACACACACACACACACACACACACACACACACACACACACACACACACACACACACATCCAAATGCACATATTTCTCCACCCACACGAAAAAAATAAACCTCTCTCTCTCTCTCTCTCTCTCTCTCTCTCTCTCTCTCTCTCTCTCTCTCTCTCTCTCTCTCTCTCTCTCTCTCTCTCTCTCTCATCCTAACATCGGTCTTCACTCATTTCCGGATCAACACACAGATCAAAAAGATTCACTACAACACACGCACGTATAACAATGTCTTGCAAATCTATCGGTGCTTATATCGTATTAGTAAGAAAAGAGAAGGAAAGATGAGAGGATGGCACGCTATACATACACATACATACGCTATCCGATCTTCTTTTGTTTTCTGAATTTAATATGCGTGATTTATATCGATTTTGTCTTTTATTATTGTTGCTGTTGTTTAACTTTTTTTAATTTGATTATTAATATGATTGTATTTTCAAGAGGTAAGAGAAATGATTCTTAGTTGCACATTTTTTGAGACGCGTCAAGAGACAAACGTCAATCCTCGTGTTTGTGTGTGAACGATAAACACAAAAGATCCACTGGTGACGCAACACAAGCACGCAAACAAAACATTATGAGACAGATGGCATAACACCTTCCAACACACACACACACACACACACACACACACACACACACACACACACACACAACGCTGACACTAAATACACACATACATAACAAAGAAAATCACCTTCCTTTATCCTGGACTTCAATACCAAGAGAGGAGAGTCACGCTTACAGTACAACAATCGAAAACTAGTCACTAAATTTTCCCTTTTTTCAGGTCTTCGCACAGACAGACACAGGCTCGAAATAACACAAGTTCTGAGAGCTCCAAAAGGCTTCAGTGAGTAAGAACTAGGAAGGACAGACAGACTCGATGCAGTGGATGTGAGACTGAGTTAGCCAGAACCAGACTGCACTCTTGTGAATAACCTCACTGCCAGACACCACCAGATGCATCCTAAGCTAATAGTCATCGCCTGACCAATGCCATTATTACCCCTTTCTTCTGCAATATTAATAATCGCCATCACTCTGAAGATAATTATGCCTAAGACTCCGCAGGTTTCTTGAGTCAATGATCATAAGAAATTCCATTCCTTTCAGACGTGATTTATTATTTTTTTACAGAAGATCGCGTGGTTATTTCAGGATCAAGGCAGCTAGTAGTGTGTCTACAGTGAACTAGAGTGACGTCACAGTTCCCAGAGGTCTGACGTGACGTGATTGGCTACCGACGAGGATAGTGAGCTTGAGTTATAGTGAATCTGATATAGTGAATTAATTGAAGGATCGCTTTCTGGACGCTTGAAGCTAATACCGAAGTAGATGAAAAATATGGCAACTGTATCTAACAACAACAACAATAACAACATCAACAACAGAAGTATGATTAAAATGCGTGAAGAAAATGTCCTTCAATGTAAAAGTATCAATGAGTTTTTTTCTTCTTCTTTTTCTTTGTGCGTGAAAAGAATTTGTCCTTGAATGTAAAAGTAACAATAAGTCTCTTTTTTTTCCTTCATCTTTCTTTATGTGAGCTTTTTAACGTTAATCAAGTCAATGGTTGGCGTAAAAAGCTTGCCGATCGAGAGCAAAAGGCAGATTATTTATTACTATTATTATTATTATTTATTAATACGAAGCGTTGATGGTCTCTGCGTCACCAATACGCTTGACGCATCATCATCATCATCATCAGCCCATTATCATCATTATAATCATCTCCGCAGAACTGAGTAAACACACACACACACACACACACACACACACACACACACACACACACACACACACACACACACACACACACATGTACGTACGCATACCTAACAAAACAAATGAATACGTAAACATTATATACAATGCACATTCAGATCATGTTAAGGTAGGTTGGTCACGGTTATAGTGGGCGGGTGGGTGTGGAAGTGGGCGTGGCTGCTTCATCCAGTCACGGAGGTATTAAAAAAAAAATACCACAGGAAGTATAAAAAAAAACAAGGATATGAAGTATTGTATGTGTGTGTCGGGACGTTGACCTACACGCACACACACATACACGCACACATACATAGAAGTTAATAATTAAATAAATAAACAAACGAATAAATACTTTGATAATAATAATAATAATAATAATATTAATAATAATAATAATAATAATAACAATAATAATAATAATAATAATAATAACAATAACAATAACAATAACAATAATAATAATAATAATAATAATAATAACAATAACAATAACAATAACAATAACAATAATAATAATAATAATAATAATAATAATAAAACAAAAAAAATAATTAGAAAAAAAATTATTGATAAGACGAAGGCATTGCATCACTTATACAAAAAGGTTTCCAAAACTCACATCTTTCCTTGCGTGCTTCATCTGGGTCCTCCACCACCACCTTGGGTCTGAAGAGTTCCTTGAAGTGAGGTTTGCAGTACAGGACGCCCTCGTGGCTCTGGTAAGTCTCCAGCCTGCACGGACGGGGAGAGGGAGACGAGGCTGTAATGTTACCCTAACGTAATGGAAATGTCCCTAAATATATTAAATTATGTCACCGAGGGAGTAAAATGTGGTTTGTTTTTCTTAAAGATGCGATAAGCTTGAACTTTTTGGTTAAAGTTCGTGTTTATCTTGACAAATATTTGATTACTTACGTCAATCAATGTACAAGATAGAAATATATAACAAATTTGAATTCCAAGATGTGTATTTAAAATTCATGTATAAGTAATGATGAAATAAAAACTTAGTTAATTCTTGATATTATACGATAGATTTTTTTCTTTTTTTCAACCCGCCAAGAGAAGTTGATATCAGAGTCTTTGCGTCTGTTTTTTCATTACATTAACAAAAAGTAATTAAAAGTATTAATTGCGTGAATGCGTGGCTGAGTTCCTCATTACAAGGATTTAAGTAAGCACTAAGAGTAAATTAATATACAGTTGCCGCACCTTTCAGCCGCAAGAGGACACACGATAACAATATAGTCTTGTATAAACAGCGCGTATGTATAACTATAACAGATTAAATTGAATACTACAATTTAGCATTCATAACTAAAACCATGAATGTCAAACACACATCACACGCTAATTGAGACAACACAAGTCAAAGTTCCCACTGAGACAACACAACACAAGTCAAAGTTTTCCCGCGTCTCCCACACACACTCACGTCAAAATGCAGTTACATTCTTTGCATCGGAAGCAGTTCTTGTGCCAAGCAGCTTTCTCTGCCACGATCTTCTCCATCTGGAACACCTGCTTCCCACACTGCCGACACTCGCTGGATACCTGTGACACCTGCTGAGAGGGAGACAACCAAAGTACGTGTTAATGAGGGAAGGAGGAAGGAAATGGAGAAGATAGGAGAGAAGGGAGAGAAGGAAGGAGGAAGGGAAGGAAGGAGGAAAGAAGGAAAGATGGAGGAAGGGAGTTGATTCAATTCGGTTTGTAAAATGGATGGCTGTGGAAGGAATAGAGATGAAAGGAAGGAATGGAAGGAGGGAAGGAAAGGATGTGAGGGAGATGAAAAAATTCGGTTTGTACGATAGAGGAGTGTAGAAAGAATGTGGAATATAGGAAGGAAGAGTGAGAAGGAGGGAAGGAAGAAAGTATTTGATGAACAGAATGGATGATTGAGGTACATAAACAAAACACAAGGGTTTACATACCTACCTTAGAATGTTTGTACACCTGTGTTGGTTAATATTATTTATTTATTCATTGTAATTTGTCTATTTACAGGTATTATTTTTTTTTTTTTACACTTACACTTTTGGTTGGATTTATGACCTGGTTAGTGGTTCTAATTAGTGTGTGAAAATAAATTATTATTACATTGTTTGATTAATATATAAAGAAAAGTTAATTAATCTTATCTTAGACGCGTCGCGAAAAAAAATAAATTAACTAATAAAAAAATCTATAATACGTTTTCTTTCAAGTCTCACGTAAAACAAAAATTAATAATAATAATAACAATAACAATAATAAATACGTGTAACAATTCCTCTCTTATTTCTTTCTTCCTTCATTCCTTCCTTCCTTCCTTCTTTCCTTTCCTTCCTTCCTTCCTTTCCTTCCTTTTTTTCCTAGCCTCCACACACGCACACGCAGCACCGCACACGCACACGCACACACACACACACACACACACACACACACACACACACACACACACACACACGCACAAACAAGCGCTAGAAACACCGGAATTACGCATTGTAGGACGATTTAAAAGCGTATAAATGATATCAGCAATGCATTAAGGGATTAGCTGAGGTGTGGCGGATTGCAGAGGATTAGTAAAGGATTAGCAAAGGATTAGTAAAGGATTAGCAGCGACTGGTGGATGAACACGCATGATCCACAGCGGATTGAGGATTAAAAGGGAATGGATTAAGGGAGGGTGCGTGCGTAAGTTTAGCAAGGACTAAAAAGGGGTAAAAAATAGGGTGGAAAAGGGCGGGAAAAAATGGCGGGGAAAAAATAGAGGAGGAGGAGGAAATATAGATAAGGAAAGAGATACGAAAAATGTGTAACTGAATACGATATAAATAAGAGGAGAGAGGAGGAGGAGGAAGGAGGAGGAGGAGGAGGAGGAGGAGGAGGAGGAGGAGGAGGAGGAGGAGGAGGAGGAGGAGGAGGAGGAGGAGGAGGAGGGAGAGCTTAGGTGAAGAATAAGGATAAGAAAAAATGCGTAACTGAATAGGACATAAATAAGAGAAGAAGGAAGAGGAGGAGGAGGAGGAGGAGGAGGAGGAGGAGGAGGAGGAGGAGGAGAGGGTCAGGCAGAGGTAAACAAGATCAAAGGGAGAATAATGCATTTGAACCGAGGTCAAGGCTGGAAGGGAGGGGAGGGAGGGAGGGAGGGAGGGAGGGAGGGAGGGAGGGAGGAGGGAGGGAGGGAGGGAGGGAGGGAGGGAGGGAGGGAGGGAGGGAGAGGAGGAAGGAAGGAAGGAAGGAAGAAAAAAGAAGCTAATTATGATAAGTCAAAAGCAAGTGTGTAAGAAAAGTGTTGAGAAAATTAATGATAAAAGATAAATAAATAAATAAAAGAATAAACAGAATAAGCGGGAAGGAAACGAAATAAATGGAGAGAGAGAGAGAGAGAGAGAGAGAGAAGAGAGAGAGAGAGAGAGAGAGAGAGAGAGAGAGAGAGAGAGAGAGAGAGAGAGAGAGAGAGAGCGTGATAGAAGCCTATAATATTTCTCCCTCCAAGGTCGGTATGGGAAGGGATGGAAGGGAGAAGAGATGACAAGGAGGAAGAAAGGGAAAGGGAAGAGGAAGAAAGGGAAAGGGAAAAGGAAAAAGAGCGAAGAGCGAAGAGAGAAGAGAGAAGAGAGAAGAGAGAGAAGAGAGAAGAGAGAGAGAGGAGAGAGAGAGAAGAGAGAGAGAGAGAGAGAGAGAGAGAGAGAGAGAGAGAGAGAGAGAGAGAGGTGGGAAGAGGCGTGTTAAGAAGATAATTTAAAAACATTATGTGGAGGTGTGTCACAGGTGAACGAAGAGAGAGAGAGAGAGAGAGAGAGAGAGAGAGAGAGAGAGAGAGAGAGAGAGAGAGAGAGAGAGAGAGAGAGAGAGAGAGAGAGAGAGAGAGAGAGAGAGAGAATAATAACAGGGAGGGCAAGGAATAAGACAGTCTAGGGTGCCTCGTAGCCTCTCAAACACCCGAGTCCACAAAAATGCGTCTCTCTCGTGAGTCGCTAAGATGAGATTTTCCGTCAAGAGCAAATCAACAGCGACACAGAAAGGATATCGTCTCTCTCTCCTTTCACTAAATGATAAATATATAAGTAAATGGATAAATAACTTGGTATATAACTCAATATTCTGTCTAGTTTGATTATGAATAAGTAAATGGATAAATAAACAAGTGAATGGAAGAATTATTTGATATATAACGCAATACTCTGCCTAGCTTGATAAATATAAATAAATGTTTGAATGATACCTTTCTTCTGATTATATATAGGTAAGTGCATGTAAGAACAGGTAAATAATTTAATAGTAGTCAGTTCCTAGTTATATTTACCTAATTGTGAGCTGAATTCATGGTGTCCCTGTCTCCATATCTTTTGCTATTAACTTTAACTTTAATTTTTAACACACAAGACAAATCTTAACGTAACCCAAACAACTTTCACGTACAAACACACTGTAAC
>JAXIVD010003643.1:0-2500 GCA_036785275.1 Cancer borealis
ATCCCCACCCATCATCATCATCATCACCTACGTACCTACATTGAAGTTTCAGCACACCTTCATCACCACCACCACCACCACACTTGTGCCTGTCGGGCCTACCACACTCACGCAGAACAATGTGATGGCTAAGGTGTATGTATTGTCCACACTTAAATATACATTGAGGCACACACACACCCACACACCACACACACACAACACACACTACATACAAGGGCTATCACCTTGCATATTCGAAGAAGAAAAGAAAAAAAGAGAAAGCCCAAGAAAGAGCGAAGGAGGGAGGAGGAGGAGGAGGGGGGAGGGAGGAAAAGAGGAGGAAGGATGAAAAAATAGTTAAAAATGCATGCCAAAGAAAAGAAAGGAACCCAGAAACAAAGAAGAGAGAGAGAAGAGAGAGAGAACGAGGGAAGAGAGAGAGAGAGAGAGAGAGAGAAGAGAGTGAGGAGGAGAGAGAGGTGCCTAGCTGCGGTCCCACCTGTTTCTCTCTGTTCACCCAGACCTGCATCAAGTCAAGGTAACCACTCCTAAACATACGATGGCGTCATTCTTAGTAATGTTATTGATACAGTTTATTGTTATCGTTATTATTATCCATTATTATTATTGTCATTATTTATAATCTATTATTATCATTTACTTGCTTATTATTATCCACATTTTTCACACTCATGTTTACCTCAATTTTTTTCCTTCAGTTTTCCTTCCTTTCAGCGCTTTTTGTTTTGGGTATTCTGTTTTTTTTTTTTACTTTAATGTTCATGTTTTTTTTTTTCTA
The DNA here is from genome assembly GCA_036785275.1 of Cancer borealis. Classification (NCBI taxonomy): domain Eukaryota; kingdom Metazoa; phylum Arthropoda; class Malacostraca; order Decapoda; family Cancridae; genus Cancer; species Cancer borealis. The sequence goes on from JAXIVD010003643.1 coordinate 782, forward strand.
ATCTGTCTATTTGTGATCTTTTTGTTTCTTTGCTTGCTAGTTTACCTAATTCGTTCGCATCCTCTCCCCTCCTCTCTCCTCTCTTGTTGAGCTCGGAGAAAACGGGAAAGTACATCATTGGGAAGAGAAAAATTTATGTCACATTTTTACATAACAACATCGATCAAATGTTTTTTTAATTTATTCTTATATTTGAAAGTTGTTTGTAGCCCCTTGGCCAGCCTCCTCATCCATGTAAACCACACACACACACACACACACACACACACACACACACACACACACACACACACACACACTGCAACAAGATATTCCTTTTCTATTTTCGTTTACTTTGCTATGAGTGTTAAGGACGATATAAAGCCACTGAATATAAGGCCGGAATTTACATACAGTCGCCAAAAACACTCTTAGAGAATACTTTCCAAACACACACACACACCACATGACACACACACAGACCCACACACACACACACACCACACAAGGCCTAGGAGGGTGGTTGGTTTAGGTCAAGCAATGTTTTCCCTTCTTGAGCATCGGGTAGAAATATCCAGACATTTGGCATCCTCACTTTTAACAAGACAACTATTTGTGATTATTATTTCCTTCTTTCTTCCTGGCATACCATTCTTCCCTACATATCAAGTTTTTTCCTTGTCTTGTTGACTTGGAAGATAAGATTGTTAGGTCATGAGGGGAAAGATAAGGTAAGTCTTTTTTTCCATTATTCACTGATTCATTGATTGGATTTTGATAAGAATTCTAAATCTGGTTATATACTTAACTACCTCATTAATTAGGAAAGGGGAAAAGTGTCTAATATTTTTCCATCAAGAATACTTACCTATGTAAATTTATACAATATGATAACACTTGTGAAACACACACGCAAAAAAACAAATAACAAAACACATTACAAAAAGAAGAGATGATAAAAAATGTATGCAATTTCAACACAGCAATACACTGCCTGCCCGTCTGACCTTACTTGAGATACGCGCTTGTTCAATTTACTCATCTAATGACCTTAGACATTCACCTACTGCGTCACGTGACTAAAAAATAACGTTCACCTATCTACCTATTATTGTTATTATTCCTTCCGTGTTGCAAATTAGATAAACAAAATTACACATGACATAGGAATGGAAAGAGGAAGAAAGGGGAAAAAGAAGGATGTATAAGAGAATGGAGAGGAAGGGAGGAGAAAGAAGGGGATGTATAAGAGAATGAAGAGGAATGAAGGAAAAACAGAAGGTGTGTATAAGGGCAGGATCAGGTCCACACCACCCTGTTTATACCAGTACTGACTTATATCTGTATCGTACCATTACTGAAACTTTTAAATGAAAACCCTTTCAAAAATTCTACCCTATATTTTCTGTCCGAGGCCCGTTAAGTTGACAGAAATACACTCTAAGAATACGACAGCAGAGGAAGGACGGAAGGAAGGGAAGGAAGGAAGGAGGGAAGGAAGGAAGGAAAGAAAGAAGGAAGAAAGGAAAGAAAAGAAGAAGGAAGGAAGGAAGGAAGGAAGGAAAGGGAAGGAAGGAAAGAAGGAAGGAAGAAAACAACCAAATCATATACACAGGAACACAATATAGTATAAGTATATTTTCTAAGTAATTTTCTATCATGACTTCAGTTCCTCATCTACTCCCTCAAAGCACTTCACATTAACTTTATCTTCGTAAGCTTTTATCATCTATTCAGTGT
>JAXIVD010003643.1:7500-32500 GCA_036785275.1 Cancer borealis
CAACTCCATATCCTTCCTTTCCCCCACTGGTACACATTATCTCTCTCTTCTCTCTCTCTCTCTCTCTCTCTCTCTCTCTCTCTCTCTCTCTCTCTCTCTCTCTGTCTTAGTATCGAATTTATGAAGACTGATGGTTCTTACCGAGATAATGATGCTGATGATGATGATTTCCTCTTATTGACTATACCAACGAGAGAGAGAGAGAGAGAGAGAGAGAGAGAGAGAGAGAGAGAGAGAGAGAGAGAGAGAGAGAGAGAGAGAGAGAGAGAGAGAGAGAGAGAGAGTAAGAAAACAATTGATAAACAAATAATGCAACCACCCTCCACCAGAACCACAAACAATAACAACAACAACAACAACAACAGTAATATGCAAAAGAAAAGAACGTGAAAGCAAGACTCCACACACACACACACACACACACACACACACACACACACGCACACACACCAGGATGTAAATAATTTTGGAAAGCTTCCGGTGTGGCGAGTGTTTTTGTTATAGTAGTTACGTTTCTGCTGAGGTTGCTTTGCTGCGATGGTAGCAATAATAGTAATAGTAGTAGTGGTGCTAATAGTAGTAGTAGTAGTAGTGTGTGGAGTTGAGGTATAACACTGTCTTGATGGCGCCCCTGTGTTGTGAGAGAGAGAGAGAGAGAGAGAGAGAGAGAGAGAGAGAGAGAGAGAGAGAGAGAGAGAGAGAGAGAGAGAGAGAGAGAGAGAGAGAGAGAGAGAGAGAGAGTAAATTTACAATCACTCATACACAATAAACACAAGGAAAAACAAAGTAAGGTAAGTAAAAGAAAGCAAAACACTTACCGCTAAGTTCAAACTCTAGTGATGACATTCTCTTGAAAAGAAAAAGAAATCGCCAATAGAAAAATAAAAAAGATAAATAAATCAATAGAAATAGAAACAAATGATAAAACTACGAAGTACACACACACGCACACACAAACAAACACGTGCACAAACAACCACTGAAACACGTCAAGAACCGAGCGACAACTCGGCGCGCGCCTAACTGACCTCTGCACGTTCCCAGCTGACCTCTTATACCTTCAGTGATGGTGGTGGTGGTGGTGGTGGAGTTCACAACACGCCCGAGGTACGATAATCCATTACCATAACCTCACAACGTCCTCTCACCTTCCCACATTTCATGACGCAATGTGGATGTAAAAAGAGAAAGCGAAGAAAATGGAGGAGAGGGGGTATTTAGGCAAAGAAAACCAATTATTGAAGTAATTACCATAAAAATACAAAGGTGTAGATCAGGCAGGTTTCCGTGAGAAGAGTATGTGTACCTGTGTGTGTACCTGTATGCCCTTACTGTCCTGTAGTCACGTGCGATAAGGGCAGGTTAATGAGACGATACATGGGGTGGGCAAAGAGTAGGGTGTCTTATTTCTTACACATTTGCAGAATTTTGTACTGACACAGCGAAGAGATAATGACGGACGGCTTGGGAACACACACACACACACACACACACACACACACACACACACACACACACACACACACACACATACACACACACACACATACACACACACACACACACACACACACACACACACACACACACACACACACACACACACACACACACCAATTACGTGATGCGGTCAACGTTCTACAAACATTGACAAAGATCGAAAAGTTACGTGGTTTACTAATTCCTGGGAAAAAGAGGAGGTGATCAGAGGCACGTATACATTTACTTTCTGTATGTGTGTGTGTGTGTGTGTGTGTGTGTGTGTGTGTGTGTGTGTGTGTGTGTGTGTGTGTGTGTGTCATTGTTCTTTTATTATTCTTCGTCGTATTGTTTTCAGCAATTATTTCCTCCTCCTTGTGGCATGTTCTCCTTTCATATTGGTTTGTTTGCTTTCCTCCTCCTCCTCCTCCTCCTCCTTCATCACTTATAATACTTCTTTTATAACTGGTTGTATTTTTTCCATCGCTTTATTTGGTATCCACCTCCTCCATTCTTTTCTCTTATTTTCTTCTACTTCTATTTTCCTCTACATATTGCTGCGGAATAAATCCTCCTCCTCCTCCTCTGGTAGATGATCCAAACGGAGGCGACATCTTTATCTCATCATCTGATTCTCAATGATAGTTGTTAGTAAGAACTATATGTACCAAGACAACAGCTGCAGATAAACAGAACGAGCAGCACAGCACGTGATAACCTCTGACGCAGGTGACGCAGCGATCACACACACACACACACTAACTGACTGTCTTGACTCTAAGTCACCGCCGCAATGTTGCATCTTTATCTATCTTCTACCGCTATTTTCATGCTGACTGCTCTTCTGAACTTGCTAACTGCATGCCTTCCCCCCTCCCGCGGCCTCGCTGCACAAGACTCTACTTCTTCTCATCCTTATTCTGTCCATCAACTTAATGCAAGAGTTTACCAATATCTTCACTCTTTCATCCCTTACACTGGTAAACTCTGGAACTCTCTTCCTTTGTCTGTTTTTCCACCTGCCTATGACTTAAACTCTTTCAAAGGAGGAGTGTCAAGACACTTCTCATACTAAATTGGACTTCCCCCCATGTCTATATTTCTCCTACTGTCCTCTTTACAGGGTCTGGCGACAAGCGGGATTTTTTTTCATACTGAATTTATTTTTCCCTTAGCCAGTACCCTTTTAATGTAAACACACACACACACACACACACACACACACACACACACACACACACACACACACACACACACACACACACACACACACACGTGCGCATTTTTATACATTGATGTAATAACCACAGAGGAAACACGTTAATGCGGGTTCTTAACATTAAGTGAACAACGAAGATAGACGATCATAACACTGACGGACGTTTACATTCATCGCTTTAATAATAGTAATAATACTATTACTAATAATAATAGTAATGATAATAATAATAATGATAATAATAATAATAATAATAATACTGCAAAATACACGGTAATGCTCTAAACAAAGGCTCAAAACCATTATGTAAGACTCAATTTCACAATACCTTAAACTACACATCACGGTGAAGAACAGCCTCGAAAACAACTATTTCGATCACTTACTGCCAGCAAAACAAGTCCACGGAAGCTGTACGTAAATAGTCTCACGCTTCGATCACGCCGCTGTTTTAGGCTTGGTACCACCAGCTGCAGGTTGACTGAGGTCGTGGAACGCCCATCCACGTGCACTTGCTCACGTCCGCTAAATTCTCGTGAGGTCGTCATCCACTTACAAAGTTATGCATCCACGCAGGAAGACAGGCGAGTAGGAACGGGCAAACAATGGTGATGTCATGATGCTCATTGATTTCTGGCGTGAGTGTGTGTGTGTGTGTGTGTGTGTGTGTGTGTGTGTGTGTGTGTGTGTGTGTGTGTGTGTGTGTACAGTTTCATGAAAGTAAAATCAACCCTTATCTTCGTCTTATTATTCTTGTGTTTGATGTGAATAAGATTCCCTCACTCTTATATGACACAAAACTAACGGTGACATCCGTCAGGTGTTCCAAGGTACCAATTTATTGATCAGCAAGCAAGGTAAGATGAACAGCTGGGAGGGTTTTGTACTAACTTCCCCGACCTGGATTTAAACTGATGATACGTACTTGGAGCGTCATACACATGTGTGATGGGAGTGGGTGCATTGTGCTATGCTTTAATTTTACTATTTAACATTATCCCCTGCTCCTGCTCTCCTTAAAGAACCGCTGAAATTCAGTTGGTTTCGACTGTCTATACAAAATTACCTTTCAGGGTGACGTATTCACTCTTCATTTCCTTGAAGTAGTAAATACCATTGATATGAAATATGGAAATCATCGACATATTCACTTATTGAGTTGTAGTACATGTAGGACTGTACTTACTACCTAGGATGTTATGATCATAGGAAGTGTAATGTAGTACAGTAATAGGTAGAAGTGAGACGCAGCTATGAGGCCAGGTGGTTTAATGGTTAGCACGCTCGGCTCACAACCGAGATGTTTTGAGTTCGAAGCGTCGGGTGAAGACAAAATGAGTTTGTCTTCTTAATCAATTAATCAAACGCTGTAACCCTGCTCACCTAGCAGTAAATTAGGTACGGGAATAAGCCGAGGGTTTGTGATCTTGCAAATCCGGCAGAAGCGGAAGGCTGGAAATCCTACCCTCTGTGTGCGAGATATGCTTGTTATGTACCAACACTAGTACCCTACGCATTATAATAAATAAAAAAAGAAAAACAAAATTATCTGGGTGCTCGACACGCGGCACCCTCATCTCACCCTGCTAGTGGAGGGCAAGGGTGAACAATTACATGGAAACATCATATGTGGTGTCCTTTTATTGTTTATATTGCGCAACGATTGAAGAATAACGGAAACAAATAATAAATTGTCAAAATCGATAAATATTCCTAACAAATAGATACATAAAATCATAATATCCATTTTTGTTGTTGTTGATAAGTGCTAAACTTAGCAGAGGATGAAGCAAATCTGATGACTACAACAATAAATTAATGGGCAAATCACAAGACAGTCAGAGGTTCAAATCAAACTGCACAATGTTTGAACGATAATGCACAACGGGAGGCTGCTGGCATCTCACCATGTAAACACGTCTTGGTGAGGCCCGTGTGTGTTGTATAGACAATAACAACATCCATAACTGTACTCACCACTCATGCGATACTCTTTACTATCCTGATGCAGATTCTCCATACCTAACAGCTTCTAGGTATAAGGAAATATATGGTATTCCTTCTGCTAGCCACGTCTAATACGCACTTTGTTTAGGTGGAAACGTCATTCTCCGTTGGCGCGTGACGTTGAGTCAAATCAGCTATCTTTCAACATTATAAATATTGCAGAAAGACAATACAGCATATCATTATAGATGTTTTTTGTTAAGTATCTATTAGTACAAAAACATACAAATTAAACTTATTTTTATTTGTAAAAAAAAAACTATACAAGCTTTTGGCGTCAAATTTAAATAGGTTTTTCTTCGTCTGCTCCTTAAATTCCTCTCCTCAAGCTGTCGTAAGCAATGCTCGAACTCGCAACCTGTAGGCTACAAGCCAAACACTATCACAAAGCCAGCCGGCCGACGATCATGAAAAATATAAACTTGGTAAATAAATACAGGTGTATATAAGATATCGTGGTTATAGTTCCAGTGTTATATTAGCATTAATCATCCATAGGTCTACTGTGTACACAATGAAGCATTTGAAACTATCGTTTCCTTGAAAGACCACATTTCAACGTTTTCTTAATATATTTCAGAAGTGTTCCACTGATAAACAACATCCATCATAGTGCTGACTGAAGAGTAATTACATTTATCAGCGCCTCAATGGTACAGTAATATACTAGAGTTATTAAATATTTTATTGATAGACAAAGTACATTAGTTGTATTACAAAAAGAGTTACCGAGTAGTATAATTACATGTTTTCTCAGCGATAGCATTGTCATTACCGATAAATTATATATTTCATGCATATATAGAAAGCATATCAGTATCATCTCCTTTTACCTATTTGCGTCAAATGATCAAATAAAATATAATTTCCACTATAATAATGCTATGAATAGTAAATATAATGAGTATATGGGAGTTAGAGCTATGGGGAACTAAAGCTAAAAATATCAATATAGGAAAAGGCAACAGAAATCTGATATACCTTTGAGAATAAAATTTCATAATGATGGCAATAAACTTTGTAATGCCCAGCAGACAGAAAGCAGGGGGTTACAGTGTTAGACTTATGGCATCTTGTGTCCGGGGTCTTGCTGGCTACCTGCCCACCACTGCCACCACCACTTTCCCTTCCACACTAACACTGAATCGTAACATAACAGGAATTTTTCTTCTTAAAAAAACCCCCAACAACTATGGTTTCTTACTTCAATCACTACAGTTAAATAATTTTCCTCTAAAACTTTTAAAACAAAACAATACATAAAACGAGTGATGCAAAACAAAGGTTGCCATCATGGTGGATGAGGTGAGGCTTCATGCCCACGCTATCACAACCTCAGTAAACCTTACATTACTGGCATGCCTCTCCCCTCCACCACACGGACAACAAACCACACAGTTTCCTGCCTCTTTGGTACTCCAACAAGACAATATTCAACTTATTTTTAAGACCAATAAATGAAAATGGAGAAAAAAGAAAAAAGAAAAAAACCTACACATACAAAAATAACTCATATTCTTTTCTACTGCTCTTTTTCGTTCTGGCAGACGGACAACTCCTCATCAAACCCTGGACAGACAGGCAGATGATGACGAGATGGGAACAACATGTCATGGATATGATGGCTGTTCTGCAGAACACACATCGGCCTGCCCCAGACACACAAACTTAGGTTACCAGCGACTCCCTCACAGTGTAAACACAGATACATGTAAAAATGAACAGAAAAATTTGTACATTTGATAATGTAGTAGTATTGCCAATTAACTTTGGTAAGCATAAAAAAAGAAATAAACTGCACAGATAAAATGTTCTTATATAAAGTTAAACTTTTATACAGAAAATAAAGGGCTACATGCAAAGCAAATATAATATATAATAATAATCTCCATAGAAATAACACTATAAACTCTGATTGACTTCATGAAACACTGACCATGGAAAGATAATACGCTGAGCAGCGGGTGGCGCCAGATGGCCGTCCTAACGCAGCACCAGACACCACGGTCTCCATGCCACACACAGACAAAGGCCAAAGGGCCACAGTCTGTGTATGGTGCGGAAATTATCAGGGTGTCTTTGCTACCACAGCTAAATGAATGTATCACAAGCGTAAGGAGGTTATGAAAGAAACTAGGCTGAAAAGTGAGGCTGGTGGGCAAGACAAAAGGAGCCCACAGTCCCTCCAAGGCAGCTGCACCAACCCACACCACCACCATCCACAAAGAGCACTTGCTGTTACAACTTCTACAATCAAAGGACATTTTCCTTTACTCAGGATTTGAGGCTCATCATGAAAATTTATTTTTTCTAATACGGCAGTAAGTCAAAAATATTTATGAAAGCCCAAAATGTACAAAATATTTTACATATCCTCATTGTTCAAGATATTTGGTTCTAGAGGCATATGTTTTATTGTTTTCTTGTTAAGAAAGTACGAAATAATATATTTCACCTCTACATTTATTATCTTGCACAATGAAGATATTCAAAAGGTGGGGGTTTACTGAAGGGAAGGTGGTTTGTGTAGTTGGTGTCACTATAAGGCTGAGGGATGATATGCCACAACTTACTCATCTCAACCTTACTGGCTCATGTGGGCATCATACTCTCGTCTTGTCACTAACCTGGGAATTTGACACTCAGGGAAGAAGTCACCACGAGGGCACTGAAACAGACTTTTAGCAGCAGTTCAGCTCAGTCCTGACTCAGCAAGAATGTCTACAAACCTCATTAACAACTAATATCACAATGCCCGATCACAAACTTCGGCCAGTGACGGGTGAAACTCAGATTACTACTGATACTCGACATTAACATTGAGAGCATTTCTAGAGACGAAAAGACATATCCTGTCCACAAAACTTTCCTTTGATCTGAAGCCAACACAAATGGGTTACTATTCTCTCATCCTGTCAGGACTAGCAACTGCTGCTAAGAAGAAATATTTCTGCATCCCTGGAGACATTACTGTTGTGTTTACGATTTTTCCTGAACCCTGTGTGAGGCCTGAACAACAGAGTAATAATGGTAAGTCTGAAGTAATATAGCATGGGAGTTTGTGCCTACACATCACATTTGGCACAAGGTACATGTCAAACAGGGGGAACACACTCCCCCCCAAGGGTATTCTAAGGATTGATGACTCACAATGGGTACATAAGATCAAAGGACAGCTCAGCATTGCAAAGTTCAAGGGTTGTTGCTCCTGTGGTGGCTAACTAAGCAAAGACCCGTACAGTAAAATCTCTTACAATAACAAACTGCAGGAGTGGGTGAGAATTTGCATATAAATGTATACATGTATGAACATGTCTGCATAATGTGTAGGCATGTTATGTTTAATTCAAGTTCATGAACATGTGCATATCAGCTTGAATCTCGGCCACACACTCATGAATGGAAGAAACCTTGGATTTATCATTAAAAAAAGTATTCACACAGACACCCCAAATCCCTTCAACTCGAGTACACTGCTGACAACCTCTGCGTCCCATCACCTCCACTCTACACTGACCACCCTGCTCCTCTATAACCCTTCACAAATAATGGTTATGCAATCATATCATCCTTTGCTTTAAAGTTTTTTGACATTTTTGCAGCTGACTCAATGTCTCAACCATGACACTACACTTGTTTTACTAAAGAGGTGTATTGTCCCTATCCTTGGGTTATAGATGGAGCAGTCACTATGGCAACTGACTTGGTGCACCGTATACATAAAACCAGACTGCTTGCTTCAGTCCTCTAAAAAGGATGCTAAATTAGCAGTTTCCTAAAACATACTCCCATGAAGTCTTCAGAGGGTGCCAAGCAGCAGGATCCTCTTAAAGAAATCATAATACTAGACAGATCTTATTTTTCCTTGGTTTTGGATTACCAAGACTTATGTTTCAGAGACATTAATATGCAACAAGGTTTAAGCTTCCCTTATCATGGCACTGACTGGTACAGAACTACTAGAGCTCTACCATTCTGCTAGTTTTTCTTTCTTGTCAACAACTGGCCATCAGGAGACCCGGTGCTTTGCCTTGCTGTTTGATGCATCTCTGAAGCATAATCCTGGACAGTGACTTGGGTAATAAGAAACAAAACTGTCATGTATGGCAAAGCAAACCCCAGTCAACATGTCTCTTGGGGGTAACTACACAAGGGTGAGCACACACACACACACACACACACACACACACACACACACACACACACACACACACATATATACACACACATACACATACACATACACACACACAGCTGACATGTTCCAGGGATCTTGGGATGCTGGAATCCATATTATCAAACTCAAGCATGCAAGATTCCTCAAGCAAGAACACTTCCACACTGATGTCACCACTATACGGAATCGAACAATATATATATATATATATATATATATATATATATATATATATATATATATATATATATATATATATATATATATATACACACACACACACATATATATATATATATATATATATATATATATATATATATATATATATATATATATGAATACTATCAGTACTACACACTATTATTCCTATTAATTATATAAAGTAATAAAGAGGCATTGCATATGCAGCTTCATTTTAGTTTTTAAAAATCTTACAGGTACTAGAGGGATTGGGTTTCTAGAAGTTTTGCACAGTTGAAGTCAAAACCTTATAGTATCATGAATAAAAAAATGCTTAGGTTAAGACAGGAAAGACACTTAGAAGGTGAAACCAACAAACTGTACTCTACTCTCATGGTCAGTAACAGGGAGTTGCCTCACATGACACCTCTGCCAAGCGGAATGAGAGCCGCTGGCCACTGCCACCCTGAGAGAGGCAGCCACGAGCTCTCTGACCATTGGATATGTTTACGGTGTTTTGAGGAACTAGGAAGAAGCCCAAAATAGTAGTTTTAAACTACAAAACTACCATAATTCTTGTAATTGCAGTACTAAGTGAAAATAATTTCTTTGAATTTTATGCATTACATTTGATTAATATGGGAATTAAGACCTAAATAGTGTTCTTAAAAATCTGGATTAATTACGTTAACTGCAGCAGCACAAGTGATCAGTGAATATATCACACACACTTAAAAACAATAATGTCAAAGTAATATCAGAAAGTTTGATTGTAAAGTTTTTTTCTAATGAAATTGAAGTTAGGGAGTTTTCTGTATATATACACGTATATATCAGTTTTCACTATCTCTCTACTTCTCTATGTTGATTATGTGTTACTACTGTGTTTTCAGCTTGTAGACGGAGTGTTGATGAGGATCAACTTTCCCTGAGCTGGAGTGGGTAGCTGAGCCTCCCCTGTAGGTTGTACTGACCTTGTCACTAACCCAAATGTTGTTTGTGGTACCAATCCCATACACCTTCTCCTCCTCCTCCTTTTAATGTTCACTTATTAACAAATACACTTCACTGGATATGTAGAATGTAAACTTGGTTAACGATGATGGAGATTTTTCCTCAAGTCAGGATGGGGTGCAATGAACATTGTTACCACAACCAAACATATCAACTCTTATTCTTCAATCTAAAGCCATCAGATCAAATACCCAGTGCAGACACACCAGTCACACACACGTACTACCATGAAACAGTGGTTGACTTCACTCTGGATGACAAGAGTACCTGTACCACTGAGCTATCTGGTACCTCTGAGTGTGGTTGTGATAGTGCCTGTAGGGACTATTAAAGCTGTTTCCAGGAGCCAAGAAAGCATTCCTGTTCACTAACGCTGAATTCTGTCTTCATTCACAACAAACTATTCATGAGCTACTCTTGCTTGTTCGATTAAAAGCTCGAAAGTTTCCTGTAAAAAAATAGAAAACTTTCAGAAAAGTAGTTTCCAAGTAAGGCTTATTATTTGTGTGAAGACAGTCGGCAAGAACACTGGCAAACTTTTAATAACTGTAATCCTTGAAATGCCACTATGCCCCTATTTTCCCCAATTAACTGACTACCAGGTGGGTTCTGTTGAAATTTATAATTCTACTTTTGAAGACAAATAGAACAGCTTAAGAAGACAATAACTGACTCATGATGGTTTTGATTGATTATTTGCATCCATAAGGAACTGCAGATGACAGTATATAAAGTTATGAAAAGTTCAAGTAAATTTCTATGAAAAGTCTTCCCTCTAGTATGGGCTGAAGAGAGTGTCAACTCTGACCTTACTGTTGATATGCTTCTTCCCATGACAATGTGTAAGTACAATATTCATAGTCCAGCAAGGTCAAGCTAAGCAGTACAGTCCACATAGAGGAAAAAATGGGCAAAATGGAGACTGGAGGCATTCTGTTAGGAGCTTAGTGAATGCATGACAAACCTTTGACCTAACACCCACAAAAGCCATCAGACACTAAAACCTGGCACTGGCTATACAGGCTCTGGTAAAACTTTTAAAATCTTTGTTTAAGGATACGCACACACATACACACAAAAAAAGTATAGCAAACCATAAAAAACCAACTTGGGTGTCTCATACTGATTCTTTGTTTTTCTTCCCCCTTTCAGCAAACTTTCGTATGAGACACCTAAATTCGGTTTCTGTATATAATTCTCATTTACTTAAACCTGCTTCTGGAGACTCTTGTGGAAGATCTTTTGATTCTTCATGAAGATTTTTTAATTCTCTCCCCTCTCCTCTCCCTCTTTGCACCTCTTCCTCTCTTGACCATTCACTTGTGCTATAAGGAGACTCAGCACTATGGTAGTTGGGAGAGTATGGTTCTTCCTTTGGTTCACACAATTGAACAATAGGTTCCAAACTTGGCCCATCTGTTCCATCCTCCCCTTCTTCAGTGTCATCTTCTCCCTCATCATCACGTCCTCCTCCTCCTTTCCTTCCTTCTACTCCACCAGATTTCATATAAAGCTTTGATTCTCTTAGGATCTTGATTTTGAGGCTCTTGATTGGGTGTCTTTTCTTTTTGTGAGTTTTTAGGCAGCGCCTGAGTCTGAACATGGCTGGACACTCGTCACACTTGATCCTTCGCCGCCCATTCCCCGGAAGCTTGATATGCATCCTCTGTATGTGTGTCTTTAGGTTAGACCTCTGGGCAAAGCCAGCACCACAGTATTCACACTCAAAAGGACGTTCTCCTAGATGAAGCTTCATGTGAATTCGAAGATTACTCATCATTGTGAACTTGGCACCACACTCCAAACAGTTGTAGGGTTTAATGGCAACTGGGTTTTTTTTACGCCCTCTTCTGACGGTGGCTCCCCCATCTATGCAGTGCACCCGATTCTTGTGAGCTTTGAGGTTTGATTTCTGTGTGAAAGCCTTGTCGCACTGGTCACATTTGTGTGGCCGCTCCCCAGTGTGGGTAACAGCATGGGTCTTCAGGTTGGCTATCTGTCTGAATGCAGCCTCACATTGGTCACACTTGTAAGGTCGTTCATCAGAGTGAATTTTTTGGTGGGTCTTGAGTGTGGAGAGCTGTGTGAAGCAGGCCTTGCACTGTGGACATTGGTATGGTCGTTCCCCAGTATGAATCCTCTTGTGAGCTCTGAGATTTCCCTGCTGAGTAAACTTTGAGCCACACACCTCACAGGAAAAAGGTTTCTCCCCCGTGTGGCGCCACATGTGATTCTTGAGCTGTGTGCTATTCTTGAAGACTTTCTCACACTCATTACATTTGTGAATAACTGGTGTGCGAGGGGGTTTGGGCTCTTTAGGTTTCTTGGGTTTGGGAGGCTTAGGTGCTATCTGCATGGAAGGCTCATGACCTATCATGGAGGAGGGGTAATCCTGACTGAAGGCCTTGACATCATGATATGGCTTCATCTCAAGTCCCTCCATTCCCTGAGACTCTCTGTGATCCCTTTCCTGATTATCATTTATGTACTGGTTGAACATAGCATTGAAGGAGCTGGAATACAACTGGTGCTGTGAGGGCGTTGTGTTGGTGTTGCCATCAGGCATAGAGAACATAGAAGAGGGCACAGGAGTGGATGGACCCACACTGTTGTGGCTTAAATCTGTTCTATAAAGCGAGTCAGAGTAACGAGGAGATTCCACTCTCATGGGCTCCCTTAATGGGTGAGAAGACTCTGGCATCATGCGGTGAGTTAAAGAGTCATAGTGGGAACGCATGGAGGAGTCTGGAAGCGGTAGAGTGTTTATCCTTGTGTTGCTATTACTATTACTGGTGCTGCTATTATTGTTGGTGTTGCCACCACTGTTATGGTTAATACGGAGATTTTGAGGCATGATCTGATGGGAAGCTTCTGTCACACACAAGTTCTCAGGAACCATGTGTGAAGTTTCACTTGTCACCCTGAGGTTCTCTGGCATTAATGGATGGCCCTGGGGCGTGTCTGCAGCCAAGCGGAGGTGGTGAGGTGTGTCTGGTCCCAGGCGCATGTGCAGGCTGCCCTCCATCCCAAGGTGGTGCTGGCTGGCCTCAGAGTTGAGGCGAAGGTGTTGAGAATTTTCATTGTGCCTGAGGTGCAGATGCTGAGAAGACTCCAATCCTGCTCTCAGATGCAAAGGGGTTTCTCCTCCAACTCTAAGATGCTGATGTGTTTCAGTATGAGCTCTGAGGTGCTGAGGTGTTTCTGTACTCATTTGTAGGTGCTGAGGAGTCTCAGCTCCAATTCTGAGATGTTGAGGTGTCTCAGCTCCAACTCTTATATGTTGAGGAGTTTCTGTTCCAGGTCTCATATGTTGAGGTGCTTCTGGAGCCATTCGTATATGCTGAGGAGTTTCAGCTCCAATCCTAAGGTGTTGAGGTGTTTCTGCTCCAAGTCTTAGGTGCTGAGATGTTTCTGCACCCATTCGTATGTGGTGATGAACTTCATTACTATTTATTCTTAGATGATGAGGAGCCTCAGCTTCAACCTGCATATGTTGGGGTGTTTCAGCCCTAACTCTTAGATGGTGAGTTTCTTCATTCATTCTGAGGTGGTGAGGAGTCTCTGATCCTATTCGCATTTGCTGTGGAGTGTCTGCCCTGCCCTGCAAGTGTTGAGGTGTTTCAGCTCCCATCCTCAAGTGCTGTGGAGTATCTGCCCTGTCTGGCATGTGGTGAGGTGTTTCAGCTCCCATCCTCAAGTGCTGTGGAGTTTCTGCCCTGCCTGGCATGTGCTGAGATGTTTCAGCTCCCATCCTCAAATGCTGTGGAGTCTCTGCCCTGCCCTGCATGTGCTGAGGTGTTTCAGCTCCCATCCTCAAGTGCTGTGGAGTTTCTGCCCTGCCCTGCAAGTGATGAGGTGTTTCAGCTCCCATCCTCAAGTGCTGTGGAGTTTCTGCCCTGCCCTGCATGTGCTGAGGTGTTTCAGCTCCCATCCTCAAGTGCTGTGGAGTATCTGCCCTGCCCTGCATGTGCTGAGGTGTTTCAGCTCCCATCCTCAAGTGCTGTGGAGTGTCTGCCCTGCCCTGCAAGTGGTGAGGTGTTTCAGCTCCCATCCTCAAGTGCTGTGGAGTCTCTGCCCTGCCCTGCATGTGCTGAGGTGTTTCAGCTCCCATCCTCAAGTGCTGTGGAGTTTCTGCCCTGCCCTGCATGTGCTGAGGTGTTTCAGCTCCCATCCTCAAGTGCTGTGGAGTGTCTGCCCTGCCCTGCATGTGCTGAGGTGTTTCAGCTCCCATCCTCAAGTGCTGTGGAGTTTCTGCTCTGCCCTGCATGTGCTGAGGTGTTTCAGCTCCCATCCTCAAGTGCTGTGGAGTCTCTGCCCTGCCCTGCATGTGCTGAGGTGTCTCTGCTTTCACTCGACCATGCTGCAGAGTTTCTGCACCGACTTGGAGATGAGGGGTGTCAGCTCGAGGTTGGAGGTGTTGCGAAGTTTCAACTCCAATATGCAGGTTCTCTGGCATCATGCGCTGGCTACTTAAATCTGTTCCATATCGTAGTGACTCTGATCTTAGATTTTCTCCTGAATAACGCAAATTTTCTGGCATCAGCCTTTGTTCTGTTGGAGATCTTAAAGTTTCTTGCATAATTCTCTGAGATGGACTGAAGTAATCTCTGAGGCTTTCTTGAACCATGCGTTGTGCATCTGCGTGACTACGTACAGATTCATGCATTCCACGTTGGGAGGGATCTAAATGGGGCCTAAGAGAGTCAGCCATGATGGTGCGGTAAGACACCTCAGGGGTTCGCACAGACCCTGACACTTGGGGACGAAGTGCCTCAGCAACCAGCCGCTCTGGATCTGACTGCAAGCGCTGGAGGTCAGATACTAAACGCTGAGCATTAGAAGCCAGCTCCTGATCTCTTTGTACATCCACTGGGTTCCTGTATGAGTCACCAGTAGAGCGATGGTAGGGATCCAAAGCTTGCTCCTCTGTCCTGATGCGCTGCAAGTCCGTAGGAAGGCGTTGAGAGTCACCAGTCTGTCTATAGGGATCTACTGGTATTCTTTGACTTTCCAGCCCATATCTTGTTTGGTCAAGAGATTCAGCAGCTAACCTGTAGGACTCTGGAAGGTACCTGTGGGCCTCAGGAGGAGTTCCAGGCATAAGCTTAGACGCTGGAAACATCATGTTGTGTCCGAAGGCCATGAGTTGGGCACTTGAAGATATGAGACTGGGGCTGGGGTTGGATATGCTTGGGTATGAGACAGGGATCTGCTGGCCTGGGACGGATGATGAGTGAGGGAACATGGCTCTCCCATCCAGTGGATTGGCTGGAGTGCTGCTGCGGCTGCCACTCTGCATCTGTGGATTAGTGACTGTTGGTGTCATAGGCCAAGAATATCCCTCAGTGCTGAGAGGAAAAAAAAGAGACATATAGAGATCACTAAGGCACAAATGTAAACAGAGGAGAGAACAAGGCAGAAGAGGGACATGAGAATACAGATGGGTGAGCAGGCTCTTAGCCTGAAAAAGTAATGGAATGTTCAGGACACTGACCACTGACTATCCACACACAATACTTGAAATGAATCATAATTTCACAATTGTTAGTTAAGTTATAACACATTAAACATTAACATAGCAACTAGTTATTGTGAATGATTACAGACAAAGGTTGTAAACTGTGAGAGAGAGAGAGAGAGAGAGAGAGAGAGAGAGAGAGAGAGAGAGAGAGAGAGAGAGAGAGAGAGAGAGAGAGAGAGAGAGAGAGAGAGAGAGAGAGAGAGAGAGAGAGAGAGAGAGAGAAGAGAGAGAGAGAGAGAGAGAGAGAGAGAGAGCGAGAGAGCGAGGAGCGAGCGAGCGAGAGGGAGGGAGGGAGGGAGGGGGAGGGAGGGAGGAGGGAGGGAGGGAGGGAGGGAGGGAGGGAGGGAGGGAGGGAGGGAGGGAGGGAGGGAGGGAGGGAGGAGGGAGGGAGGGAGGGAGGGAGGGAAGGGAGGGAGGGAGGGAGGAGAGAGAGAGAGAGAGAGAGAGAGAGAGAGAGAGAGAGAGAGAGAGAGAGAGAGAGAGAGAGAGAGAGAAGAGAGAGAGAGAGAGAGAGAGAGAGAGAGAGAGAGAGAGAGAGAGAGAGAGAGAGAGAGAGAGAGAGAGAGAGAGAGAGAGAGAGCATGTGTGTTGGGTAGGAGTTGTTATCCTGTGACTTGTAATAAAGTATGTACATCATATGTTAGTTAGAGACACTTTCCTCCAGTTTCAACTATACAGATGACTAAACAAAATCACAGCAAAAATCAATATGCACTTTTAATGAATATAAATTTCAATTCAACACTAAATAGATGATGTCACACCCATATTATCTACAATCGTAGCAGTTTTCCTCAGGTATTTCTCTACCTTGTAAAGCACACAGCACCTGCAAAAATTCAATTGCTCGTGTGAGCGCTGGTAAGTGTCATGTAGCAGCTGCATGCTTAGGAAGTGTTGAGTTAAGACTATAGCCGTGCACAGTTTTCCACCAAACTTCTAAATTATGCTGACAGGCATTGCATATTTGTACAAAACAATGAGATGCCTTGTGCCATATTTTGTAAAAAATGTATAGCAATATGAAAAACTATATATGCACATATTGTATGACTATTGAATAAATAAATAAAGGGATTAAGTGAACAAAATTGAATAACTGAATCAGAGTGAGTGAGTTAATGCAAATAAATAAAGCACAAGATATCAGAGTCATATGGTGCTCTGGTAAAAGAAAATCAGGGGGAAGGAAAGAACGGGTATTTATAGCAAAATGTTAGGGTCAAATAGAAGATGTAGGAAGGAAATTATATCATTATCTAAAGAAAAATGTGGTAATTCTGTAAGAATATTATGAAGGCAAGGGGGTCAGGATAGATGAGTTAAGTGAGGAAAAGCTGCAGCTTGGGCAGCAGTGTAACAAGGGCAAAAAAAAGAAGAATGTGGTATACAGAGATGAAGGTATTATAAGTTATACAAAAGGTTAGTGGGGAATGTGTTATAAGATTGGAGTGAGTAAGGTTGGTGTGGTCTGTACATAAATGTGTAAGTACAGTCTCCCACCATCTATTATTGTCACACGTGTCACTAAGGAGAGATGGATGGTTCAACTGCATGAAGTTTAATATTTGAAGTCAGGCCAGAAGGATTGCCAATGGTTAAGTAGAAACGAGCTAAATGGAGGGAAATATCACAGGCTTGAACTTTTATGGAATGATGGCATCCTAATATAGTAGCAAAATGGGCTAGCGAGTGGACACATTCATTACCCGTAATATCAGCATGGCTTGAAACCCAGAAAAAGATAGACTTTATATGGAAATTGAGATGAAACATCCACTCTTGAATTTCATTAACTAAAGGGTGAATCTGTGAAAATTATAAGGAAAAAGATGGGTAGGGGGGAAGGTTTCTTAAAGTAAAGAGAAAAGCATATAGCTGTTGTAAGGAAATTGGACTTGCATGATAAACTACTCCCTCGATTTATGATTGGGTTATATTCTAGAAAACCCAATCATAAACCGATTGATCGTATACCAAAGTTATATTTTAATTTGATGTGTACAAGACCAGTTTATAATACCCGCTAACACTCTCAAACAACATTAAATATACATAAATATACATACGCACAGTTGAACATCGCCCCTCCATTTCTGACATACAGTCAGTGCCAGGCAGACTCCATGACTTAATTTGCTTCACCACTGATGCCACAGTTGCAAGATTTGTCAACTCGTTGATACAAGTCATAAAAATCATACAAAACTAAAATATACCCTGTGTAATAATATTATAGCTATGAATTACAAGTAATTCATGGTCCCTCAGCCAAATTTCTCTATGAATCACAATAGGTATTTAATGGGAATGAATGGGTTAACGTTGGTGTTCGGTTCCTGAAAACCCTGACTTTAAGTGTAACCAAAAACCTCATTGATCTAGTCTGGCATCTCTCTTGTTCCCGCCTCAAGATTATGTCATGCTTACATCCAACGACAGAGATATCGCACTGAATAGCACCAGGGTGCTTAACAATACAATCACAGCTTACAATCAAATCATAGCTTTGTTTGATTTTATTGTTTTATTAAAAAAAAAAAAGTTTAGATGAGAAATGACTGAACACCATCTTTTCTAGTACCGTGAGAACGTGACCTTTAGCTTTATTTATGTAAAGGTTGCATATTAATTCAGAGGAGGAAAAGGTACATTACATGACCCAGTAGATGATAAAGAAAAGGTGATAGGATTTTGCTTGGCAGCTGATTCAATACTAATGTAGCACAGGCAATATGTGATGACAACTTAGATTATGAGAAAAGCAGCTTGGGTCTTTTAATAGGTTTTCCAGTGTCCGGTTTAACAAAGAAACGCCTGGAAAGCCAAGATAGAAAATGAGAGATTGTGCATTGGGGAAAAAAAAAAAAAAATAAAATAAAATAAAATAAATAAATAAATAAATAAATAAATAAATAAAGAAAGAAGAAGGCGGAGGAGAGTCCGGACTGTGCCACTGGTTGATTTCAAATGTTAAACTATACTGACATGCGACCATTGTTAAAGTGCCTAATTTCTCAAAAAATTTATTTTCTAACCTCAACGTACAATTCCTCTCTTATTTTATGATATCTTAATAATTCTTTTTTTGATCGCAAGAGGATTTCTTGCTCTATTTTTCATATCTTGCAAAATAAAATTGTTTTGGTAATTTTCTATTATTTTTTTCCTGAAAAATAAACAATTTTTGGAGTACAGCATAGTAAAAAATTCATACATCTTTTCAGAGGAGTAAGGTTATGTGGGGACACACGCTTTAGCTATGCGTAGCTGTGGGCGCTAATCTCCCGTCACATATGCCTTTGAGCCTGTGGTGGAAATTAATCCATTATGCCCGGACACAAGGCCACTGTGACATCCGAATTTCCACAGAAAGAAAATAGGAAATGTACAAGTTTATTCTTCCGAAAGAGAGAGAGAGAGAGAGCGAAAAAAAAAATCTGGTAAGTTCTTTCGACAAAATGCTCATTTAGATATCATTATAATTTTGGGGTATTTTTCTTTGCTAAACTTTAATTATCGAAGGTATGAATGTAATATCTTAAGAAATTACACTTCATTATCAAGGGTTACTGCACATCATTTCACTGAAGCCA
Organism: Cancer borealis; assembly: GCA_036785275.1. NCBI lineage: Eukaryota > Metazoa > Arthropoda > Malacostraca > Decapoda > Cancridae > Cancer > Cancer borealis. The sequence goes on from JAXIVD010003643.1 coordinate 26,697, forward strand.
TTGCATGAATTCTGATGTCAGCCAGAAGAGTCAAGTACCTAGACGGGGGACTCCTTAAGTGATTGCTAGTTTTGTAACTGAAAAAATGAGAAACAGACTTTAAAAAAAATTACTCTCTTGCAAATATACCTGCATGGGGAGGTGACTGATGTTAACTCTGCCTGATGGCTGCCTGAGGGGTTAAATACGGTACATTAAATTCTGAAAAACAGAGCCACTATGAATGATAAGCTAAGGAAGATAGGGTATGAATGTAGGAAGCAGGGAAAGCATAACTGTATGCTTGTTTTCCTTAAGTTCTTTTGAATATGCTTTTCATGGTGAACAGTGCTACAATATATGAAAACTGTTACTTTAGTAATGGGTCACAATGCGAATACAGTAAGAGCAATGCAAAACTTGAACACAATTATTTCAACATTTGCTTTAGGAGATCCTCATCTTCTGTTAAGAAGTGGTGAATGAAAATAAAGTATGAACAGCAGAAAATTATCACATATGTATATACAGTATATATTATAAAGCTAACATTCATCAACCACATGAACAGATAGTATAGGATAACATGACTGTGACCAACACAAACCTGTAACCTTTCCTGGAGCAGCATATCAAAAGGATTTTCCTTTTTATTAGTTGCAGTCATTGCCTTGCTTTTATATATGGGATGGAAAAACCCCTTACCCCTCACTACAATCAGTTTTCTGACAACAATTACTACACGCCACCAGCCACAACTGATGAACTTGTTATTAGTATATTACAAATGTTTGTCTTGAGTATCATGAAATGTTATGTGAGAATACACCACCATGCCCAAAGCCCCACAACATCCTACCATCTCTGATTAAGAACTAGTTTTACATGCAAATCAACTCTGCTTAGTGCGACTCCCCATTAACGTAAACGAAAGCAATTATTGTTTGGGGTCATGAAGAGATTGACAATAGCAGACAGCCTCCCAAAATCTAGGCGAAAAAACAAACCCATATATATATCACACAAATATCCCCTATAAAGGATGGTAGCCAAAACAAGACTTTTAGGGTTGGTTAACACATTACTCTCCCCTTCTCCTCTGCATCCTATCTGTTAATAGGAGAGAATTAAGATGCTCCATTTTTTTTGGTTGCCTTTTATGCCCAGCAGGGAATACCGTAGTAGTATTCATGTAGTCCCCACCACAGGGCTAAAAGAAGTAAATGAATAATAAGAAAAATAAGAAATCACCAGAGTTAATCAGAAAAGTAGAATCTAAATAGTTGCTCACCGACGAGTGAGCAAAACCTAGATACCCCCTGTCATGTACCATACAGCATTTCAATAATCCCATATAAGTATTACCCATGCATTGTTCTTTCATTGATCACTAGTGTCTCTTGATTTCTACATTCTGCAGAAGAAAAGATGGATAAGAATAACAATTTTTGCAGAATTTTTTGTCAACTGTGAAAAAAGATGAGCATGATTGGTGTAACTAACTTGCAATGTATACATACTTATATGTAATATTACTGAAAGTAAAGTTTAGAAAAATATGCCTATGTGGGGAACTTGAAACACAGATATGAAATTATTTCTGGATAGTGAAAGTTTATTGAGTAGTTTCACATGTCTAAATGCACACCAGATTCTCAACAACAAGACTTTCTGAAAAGTATACAATAATGAACCTCTCCAGCTAGTTGGACACTTCAGCACTGCATGTATTGGTTATGAAATAGCATTAGTAAAGCTGGTATGTGACTTGGGAGTCAAGTAGGAGCTTCCACAGAGCTGATTACATGTCAATAAATAATTTACTTCTTAGGAGAAAGTTTTTGTTAAATATTTTCCCTTCAACCATTTCTTACATGCTCTGCGTACTTTTCTGCATCCATGAATATGTCCTTCATAAATATATCCTGCATCAAAAATCTAGGATGTATTCACATGACATAATGTTAGTTGTTTAGCAGAAATTAAGTAATACAAAACAGCATGTAAAACCTGTCTAAAGCCAAGTAGTCTGTGTAAGCTTGAGACAAAATTCAAGGCAGAACTAGTAAGTGTTAGGAAGCTAAAGTGTATGTAAAGGATTGGGAGGACTAGGTCAAGGGGTGGGGGGTGGGAGTCTGCTCTAGAACACTCACATCAACACCGCTGGTCTACCAGACAAACACAGTCATTTTGTTGAAGATCTGAGAAACTATATGAGAGAGAGAGAGAGAGAGAGAGAGAGAGAGAGAGAGAGAGAGAGAGAGAGAGAGAGAGAGAGAGGAGAGGAGAGGAGAGGAGAGGAGAGGAGAGGAGAGGAGAGGAGAGGAGAGGAGAGGAGAGGAGAGGAGAGAAAGCGAGAGAAAGCGAGAGCGAGCGAGAGCGAGCGAGAGAGAGAGAGAGAGAGAGAGAGAGAGAGAGAGAGAGAGAGAGAGAGAGAGAGAGAGAGAGAGAGAGAGAGAGAGAGAGAGAGAGAGTAATTAAATTAATGTGAATAATATGTTTACAAATTTTTGTACAAGCACTTCCATGATTAAATACTGAATGCAACTCTTTTTAAAAAATTATAAATAATTTTGGTCACAGTCACACACATCAACATGAAGTACATTTCTTAAATTAATACGAGCTACAACTGATAGAAAAAACATTCTATTAAAATATACAAGCAAATTTATGGAGCAGCAGAACATTTAATACAAAAGCTTTGTGACTTTTCTTAATTGTTTAATAAAGACCAAGATAAATACCAAGACATTTTCATATCCTAAAAGTTTGGATTGTCATATGGATTGGCCTCTGAGGAGCAGGGTTGTGGGAGCAGATTTGGGTTTCTGCAAGCCATGGCATTACCTTGTTTGCCATAGGGATCTCCCTCCAATTTGATCATTTCTCCTCCCTCCATTTGGATCCCACTCATGCCTGGCATCTGATCCCCCTGGCCCTCCCTGATTTGCACAATGGGCTCCCCTATCATGTGTTGGGAGGAGACTCCACCCTCCTCTTCAGGCAGGTCATCCTCCATCACATACGGGGAGTCACATAGAATCTTAATTTTCAAACTTTTCACAGGATGCTTCTTCACCTTGTGAGTTTTCAAATTAGTCTTTTGCCTGAAGGCTGCTGAACACTCTGAGCACTTGTACGGACGCTCATCAGAATGAATGTGCTCGTGACTCTTCAAGTTTGAACGTTGTGCAAAGGTGGCATCACAGGAGGAACACTGAAATGGTTTCTCACCTGAATGAAGCCGCATGTGGATCTTAAGGTTGGACATCATAGTGAACTTGGCTCCACACTCATCACAGACATAGGGACGGATGGCCTCCAGTTTCTTCTTGCGTCCTCTCTTCGTTGGGATCCCATCATTTGAATGAAGCTTTATCATGTGAGATTTCAAGTTTGATTTCTGAGCAAAAGCTGACCCACATTCCTCACACACATGTGGTCTTTCTCCTGTGTGGATCTTTTCATGAGTTTTGAGGTTTGACAGTTGACGGAACTTTGCACCACACTGATTACAGGAGTAAGGTCTTTCATCGGTGTGGATGCGTTTATGGTTCCGTAGATGAGTGGACTGGACAAAGGATGCCCCACAAATCTCACATTTAAAGGGTCTTTCTCCTGAGTGTATCAACTTGTGACTCTTCAGGTTAGATTGCTGTGAGAATCTTGTGAAACAAATGTCACATTCATAGGGTTTTTCACCAGTGTGAATCTTCTGGTGTGTGCGTAAATTAGAGATCTGTGTGAAGGTGGCACTACACTCCTCACAAGTGTACGGCCGTTCTCCTGTGTGGATGCGCATATGAGTCTTGAGGTTGGATTGCTGGGTGAAGGTGGCCTGGCAGATAGTACAAGAATATGGCTTTTCTCCTGTATGGCGCCAGGTATGATTCTTCAGCTGGGTCCCATTTTTAAATTCCAGATCACACATCTGACACCTGTATGTCTTACACTGTCTTCCTTTTGCTAACTTTGACCTCATTAGTAGGTCAGAATGTTCTGATGCCGAGGCCTGGGCAAGAAGACCAAGTTCGGGGCTGCTGCCACCCCTAGAGGAGTCCTCCCGGCAGAAAATATCTTGGTTGGGACACTCATTTTCAAAGCGACTCAGATGAGAGGCTGTCACTGCTACCTCTCCACTGTCACTGCGGCCTCTGTTGACCTGTGGTGAGTCACCTCCAGTGTTGCTGGCATCAGACAAGGCTTCTCTCCTTGGGGTAAAAGCTTCATCATAATAATGGCGCTTAAAGTTAGCAGCACCTTCTTCAGAATACTGTTGATATGGTGAAGGAAATGACACAGGAAACATGTGGGATGATCCTGCAACAGGACCTGAGCTGCCCTTATTTTTGGGTAACTGTGATGACAGGTGTGTGCTTTCATCTACATTACCTGTAAACATGGATTTACCATAGTGAATACCATCACTTTCACTTTTTGTTGTAGTTAGTCTGTTGGAGTTGTGAGACAGCCTCTCTGGGGATGATAGGACTCTTGATGAGTGTCCTTCCAGACGAGGGGAGTCCAAGTTGAGGTGGGAGGGTAGGTCTGGTGTACTATATGTAGGGCGGTCACTCTGTGACTGTCGCTGTGAGGCAGTTTGTGGTCTGTTTCCAGTATTAGAAGGACTGATGTCTGGAGTAGACCTATGTGTTTCAGTAGCCAGAGACTGACCACTGCTGCCTCCAGCACCATAAGGCATTCGCTGAGCTTCAGACTCTCCAACAGCTAGACGATAAGCTTCTGTCATGTATCTGTGGGCATCATGAGCAGCACCAGGCATTATTCTTCCTCCAGGAAACATGACATTGGGACCCAATGCCATAAGAGATGACCCTTGTGTTACCAGGCCTGAGCCCGGACTTGAGGTGGCTGGGTAATGAGGGGCGGAACTTGCCTGGCCAGCGGTTCTCATATCTTGGCGTAACACAGCAGGAAACAGTGATCGGCTTCCATTTGGCTCTGCTGGAGTACTGCTGCGGCTTCCACCACTGATCTGAAAGTGTAAATCCACTTATCCCTCTACCAATTTTCAATAAACATTTCAATTTATCTGTCTTCTACTATATTGATTCAGCACATGATTAAATTAAGTTCAGTGTCTACATATAATATTTTAGTCTATAGTCAAAATTAAATTACGAAGAAAAAGGTATAGAAAGAAACAAAACAGACACATTACTGCAATGCAAAGAAACAAGAGATGCAATACATGTTCAGCCAACATTCCCAGTTAGAAAAGGAACGAAAATTAAACAAAGACTTGTTAGAAATAATTAGAAAAGTGAGAAACTTTGCAAAACAAGAGCCCAAGGCAGACAGCAGTCAGTCATGGTAAAACAATGAGGTTATGCTTCAAGAAGCAGTTGGTACAAGTGATGCTTCTCTGTAAGTGGGTGAGGCCTCCTCAGTGGTGCTCTAACATTACCCTGCAGGACTTAGTGAGGCTTGTTGTGACAAGGACACTAAACCAGTTGCTTCTTGAAACAGACCCTCACAAGGGAAAGTGGCTTACCTTCTTATGATTTTTACAGAACCAGATGACCGACATAAATAATGTCATCATGTCTTTCTCCTCTTCCATACATTGTAGACAAAAAATTTTGAGAAGGGGAAAAATAATAAAAAAAAAAAAAAAAAAAAAAAAAAAAAAAAAAACTTCAGACCCTCTCATAATAACAGGGTAAAGTTGAGGTCAATGACAGCAGTAAAACAGATAGTGTTGTTCCCTGCCCGGGTCTGTTTCACGAAGCCATCACCTCTACCAGGCCAAGCTAGTGCTACATGTTGCCATGCTACATCACTCAGCACCGCTCAGGGTT
>JAXIVD010003643.1:35000-43888 GCA_036785275.1 Cancer borealis
TTACTATCCTCATACTAAGAGTGATATAACATTCTATAAATGAATCATACATACAGGATGGGTAAGGGCATGCCTCTCGTCTATGATTGATGGCGAACAAATCCTGAGAACAACACATGGTGCACAATGCTTTCACAGCAAAATAAAATGCAGGTGATTCAGTGCATCGTCCCTCAACCATTTCTGCGCAGCTCTAATTCCTTTTTTTCGGAAATTTCCCCTCAATCATGGTTGAGATAAGGCAGAAAGTAGTAACTACTGCCCAATTAGTTTAACATCAGTGGTAGGCAAGATGTTAGAAGCTATCATAGCAAGAGCAATTAGAAAACATTTAGATGAACACAAGCAAATTAGATATAGCCAACATGGTTTTTAGCAAGGGGAAGTCCTGCCTGACAAATTTATGATCTTTCTATAGGAAAGTATTTGAAACCATAGATAAGGGGAATGAGTATGATATAGTTTATTTGGATTTCAGTAAAGCCTTTGACAGAGTACCCCATAGGAAACTTAGGTAAAGTCAAGGCTCATGACATAGGTGGGAAGGTACTAGAGTAGGGAACAGAGAGTACAGATTAATGGGAAGAAATCAGAATGGGGTAATGTCACTAGTGGGGTTCCACAGGGATCAGTACTAGGATCGTTGTTATTCATAATTTATATAAATGACTTCGAGACAGGCATAAACAGTGATATCAGTAAATTTGCTGATGACACAAAGATAGAAAGACCGGTAAAGAATATAGATGATGCTAGGATGCTGCAGGATGACTTAAATAGGCTGTACGAGTGGTCAGAGAAATGATAAATGCAGTTTAATGTTAACAAGTTTAGCATTATGAGCGTTTTGTAATAGGCCTGTAGACTACATATTAAATGACACTACCTTAGGAAGGTCATATAATGTGAGGAACTTAGGAGTTCAAGTAAACAGTGACTTGCGCCCCAGGGAACAGTGTATTGTAGCTAGAAATAGGGCCAATAAGATACTAGGATTTATTGGTAGGTGTGTGACAAATAGGAGCCCTGAGGTCATTCTGAGGTTGTATTTAGCGCTAGTTAGACCCCACCTAGATTATGCAGCTCAATTTTGGTCCCCTTATTATAGGAAGGATATAGGCTCCTTGGAGACAGTCCAGAGGAGAATGACCAAGATGATTCCAGGGGCTGAGAAATTTACCCTACAAAGATAGGTTAAAACGTCTTAATCTCCACTCCTTAGAGAGGAGGGCAAGAGGGGATATGATTGAGGTTTTTAAATGGGTAAAAGGAATTAATAAGGGAAACATTGATCAGGTTTTAGAAATTAGTAGTCAGGAATCAGGATAGAACACGTGGAAATGGGTACAAGCTAGAAAAACTTAGATTCAGGACAGACCTAGGTAGATATTGGTTCACTAACAGAGTGGTGAACGATTGGAATAGGCTGGGTAGACACGTAGTAAGTGCTGAGTCAATAGGTAGCTTTAAAAAACGGTTGGATCAGAGTATGGATAGGGATGACAAGTGGGATGGCTAAATATTGTGTTATTCCAAGGGAGGGGGGACAAGGAGCTGTCGCGTAGGTCATCAACTGGCCTCTTGCAGTCTCCTCATTTCTTATGTTCTTATTTTAGACATCATTACCTCTCATGGTTGGTTACAGGCAAATGACTGAATTCATATGATGAAGATAATGAACATTGTGAGACAATACTAACATATGACACACTTAGGTTTTTAAATATCTCTGAAACTTCTGGAAACAACCTAAAATCTGCACTCTCAATAGTAAATAAATTAATGCAAAAAGAGCAAGCGCCAAATACGCTCTCGCAATAGGCATACTGCTGCTTTCAGCTAAGTCATTCCAGAGGCACACAAGTGCTTTATGTTCGTTATAGCTTTCCATATTCGTTCGAGATTTCTAATTCATTTAATAAAGTTTATAGTCTGATGGTTCATCAAAGCAGATAAACACTGTATAAATATATGTACGTATGTATGAGAGAGAGAGAGAGAGAGAGAGAGAGAGAGAGAGAGAGAGAGAGAGAGAGAGAGAGAGAGAGAGAGAGAGAGAGAAAAAAAAAAAAAAAAAAATATATATATATATATATATATATATATATATATATATATATATATATATATATATATATATATATATATAGTCGATTCAGAAACCACACTGAAGCCCGAAAGACGTACCGGACCTAGGGAAATATTGGAACTTTCGGACCATGCAGAGTGCAGACACCCTCTGAATGCAACTCCTAGCTCCTTTTGGGAGCTCCCTGACAAAAGTATCACGACTGTAAGGAGATATATACTAAGAAAAAATTACGTTTATTATTACATGAATGGAAAAGTATTTAGCAATTTTTAAAAGTATGCATTTGGATGAGTTCCTATCAGCCTGCTGCTCCGCGTGCGTCAGTTTCCCCGCCATGCGTAGTCACCAATGACCAACGCCTCTATCAGTTATGGAGCAACTATGGTGTGTTGTACTATTATTTGTGATGCATAACTGTAGAACCTGATTTACGTGTGTAGAAGCTATTTATCACGAGAAAATAATACGTGTAGAAGCTATTTATCACGAGATAATAATACGTATGACAGAAGGCAAGATCATAGGAGATAACCTAAATGTTAAGGTAAATATTAAGATGTACAGTTTAGATGTCCACCACAATACCCCTACACTAACAATTATACTTGATTCACTCACATCCCTGCACACTCGGTGTCCTCCCAACAGCCAACTCATATATGTGTGATATGTACGGCAGCTGGTGCCCTGCGCATTATTACTCAGAATCAGAATACAGTACACCAGTCTCAATATTAAGAAGTACACCAGTCTCACACTGCTGGACGACACTATATGGCACTGGTTAAATACTTACGTCCCGACCGCCAGCCAGCTGCTAGGGGTTGTCAGACACTGCCAACCTTGCAGTGCTACTAACCACACCGCGTCGGGACGAGAGTATTTAGGTTAAGTTATGGTTAGGTTAAGGTTGTTATGTTACGGTTAGGATCGGTTCAGTTAGGTCCGGTTATATAAGATTTTTACATTTTATTACCAAAAAGGGTAATTCTGGAGAATAAGTCCGTCACCCCGATTCCCCCCCTCCCCCCTATCCCTTCCAACAAGCTTGGGGGAGCTTGGGGAGTCGGAGGTTTTTGGGGGGGGATGAAAATTAAGCGAACTATGGCTGTTCAAAATTGAAAAAATTCGAAAAACAAAAAAAAAAATTCTAAATTCCCTAACCTAACCTAACCCTAACCCAACCTAACATAACCTGAACCTAACCAGTGGGGGCTGCGCCCCCCCTGGGCCCCACTGCTCGGACATTAACCTAACCTAACCTAACCTAGCAGGAGCTGCGCCCACCCTGGAATCCCCGTAGGACACTAACCTAACATAACAAAGGACCTCCAAAATAAAACCGTTATGACTTACCGGTGTGGTGTGGTTATTGTTCAGGCGATGGAGATGGGTGCCTTCCTACGTATATCCAGCTGGCACTCCTTCCCACAGTTTTCACAAAGTTTTTTTTCAGGCATTAAACCATGTCTGACTAACAGTTTTAGTAACCCTTCACTTGAAATATGTCCCACAAAAATCGCCATAGGACAAATAAGATCCTTCACAAGACACTGGAAGATTTTCTGGAAGATGTAATCCACTGGACGCCATATCACCAACTGACATGAACCTGTATCGATACACCTGACTTGTCCCTAAAATAAAACAAAAGCGTAACCCAACCGAGTGTGGAAGGCTGTGATTGGTAGCGGCACGAATAGCACTGACGGGCGGCACCACGATTGGTCAGTTGAATTCTATAGATATCATGAAATTCTTATATGCCATTACCCACAAATCACAATAAAACAAAAGAAAATCAGTTCAGTGTTTACTTTACAGAGGGAGGGAGCTCGCTGGACTTAGAAACTGTGGAGTGGCGCCACACTTTCGAGTGCTATATACGGCCAAACTAGAAGTGAGCACCTCATTTTTTTTTCGTTTCTGGAACCACTACCGAGTCTTCTAACTGATATGTGCGTTTCGTGTTTGTACGTGACACGGACCTATTCTCCAGTTTAACCCCAAAAAGTTAGGGTTCACAACTTAGATTTTTTCTGGATTCGGGTAATAAAATGTAAAAATCTTATATAACCGAACCTAACTTAACATAACCGTAATCTAACCGAACAACCTTAACCTGGTTGGTAGCACTGCAAGGTTGGCAGTCTGGCAAACCCTAACAGCTGGCTGACGGTCGGGACGTAAGCATTTAACCAGTGATTATTATTTTTGCTAGATTTTGAATGAATCTGATATTTATTCCAGTCGCAAATAAGTTTTTGTATAACCCCCCCCCCCAACCTCCACGGTGCCAGGTAATGATTTGCGACAGAAACAAGTAAAAGATTAAAACAAAACACGGTATCTGTGCATAATTACACACTTCTTCCTGGGATAGAAATTACGGAAATAAAATGGCGTCTGCACCTGGACCAACATCCGATTAGAGCTCAGAAGTTCATAGAAAACATTAAATAACTCGCAAATTAAGAATTTGCGATGGGAATGTAATTAAAATATATTTATCAAGTAATGTCAAAATAAAACACTCAATTCTCTAGAGCATTGTGAAGTAAATTGATACCACCTAATCTAACCAAAACCCTCTCACTTTTCCAAATCTAACACATGTTTGTAGTGACGTGTGTAAACCAAGAACAATAAATTTTTACATCTTCATCAGAATGGCGTGTGGCTACAAAATAAAATGGGGTCTTCACCTTGTCCATCCCCAGACTTTTGGTCATAGAGAACATTTGAAAGCTTCTAAATTAATCTAACATAGCATAACCTAAATCAACCAAACCTTAACCTATATTAACAAATAGCAGAACCTTGTTCAAACCAAAGTAATCTTTACTTTTTGAAGAGGTTTCATAGAAAACATTGAATATCCCAGAAACTAAGAATTTGCAATGGAAATATAATTAAGAAAACCTCAGAATGCATTAGGTAATGCAAAAATATTACCCTCAATTCTCTAGAGCATTCTGGTGAAAATGTAAAATAATACCCCAAGAACTAATTGAATAATTCTTTACAGTAGATCCTCCAAACGTAGAGTAATAAAACTCAATCATATAAAAACTCGTGACAAACATATGAATCTCGAAGACGAAATGCATAAATTTGGTTATTTTATGGTAATTACCTTCAGAGGGGTCAAGGCAGTTAGGTTAAGTAAGGTAAGATTAGGTTTTGTAAGGTTATTATCCTCTATGAGTCTATGATCATTATTACACTCGCTTCCAAATAGTGAGGAGCTCATTCGACTTACAGACATGGATTGCGTTGTCTAAGCTTTGCAGAGATAGGTACTATGCATTGATGTTTAATCACACTTTTCTAAATGATATGAGTTTTATCACTCTACGTGAAGAGGACCAATTGTAAAGAATTACTAAACATTGTAAGCAGTGCGTGTGTATGTGTGTATTTACCTACATGTAGTTGTATTTGCCTAGTTGTAACATACAGGAAAAGAGCTATGCTCGTACTGTCTCGTCTCCAAATCTACTATTATCCAGTTTACTTTTGAAATCATTAATATTTCTTGCATTAATCACTTCTGCATCAAATTTATTCCAGGCTTCTATATGGAAAGCTGTAGTTTTATGTCTCGCATGTAGTCCATTTTAGTTTCTTCTTGTGTCCTCTTGTATTTGTCACACAAACAGATCATCTGTCAACTTTTTCCAGACCTTTTGAGGCTCTATATACTGCTATAAAGTCTCTTCTTTTCTCAAGAGTCGGGAGTTTCATCCTAGAAAGTCTTTCTTCATATGATAAATCTCTCAGGCTTGGAGCCAGTTTTGTAGCTGCTCTTTGTGTTCTCTCAATTTTCCTTATACACTCAAACCTCGTTTTAATTACCGTATATACCGGACTATAAGACGAGACTTTTTGCCAAGTTTAAGGCTTCTAAATCGAAGGGTCGTCTTATACATCGAGAATAAAGCACACACCTATAACTCCGTGATGAATATTCAGCGCCACTGTACCTTGGAATTCATTCCGCATGCACACGTGTATGCATAATATATATATATATATATATATATATATATATATATATATATATATATATATATATATATATATATATATATATATACACACACACACACACACACACACACACACACACACACACACACACACACCTACACCTACACACACATACGCAGGCGTGCGGGCCCACCCTAACTCTATGGGTGTCGAATGTTTACTGACGTCACGTGCGGGCCACAACACCTGGGTGGCGGGCGACACTGGTGATGAAGCTGCAGACGACAACCCAGATGATGCAGAATTTGACCCATATGATGATGCCCTTGAACATGTATCTCAAGATATATTTGACATGCTTACTGTATCAGATGAAGATGATTTCGAAGGTTTTTAATTAAATATCTATGTTTCGAATGTTTGAGGCAGTTGTTGAAACAAGGTATTAGAGCGCGCCGGCATGGCTGTGCTGATGTTTATGATAATGTTTCTTTACGTTTTGAAAAACTCAAGCTATTGTTTAGTAAAAGTAATATACGTACAATATGTAGTTTTTTAATTCCTTTAACTACTTACATCTTGAGCAATTAGTGTTGGAAGTAATTGTTGGAGTAATAAATTAAGGACGGGTGAACAGTGAACCTTGCCATGAGAAAAGGGGTTCGTCTAATATAGCGATAATAGCTCAAAACCAAATTTTTTTCCTCGAAAATTGGGGGTCGTCTTATATAATCAGTCTCCTTATAGTCCGGTATATACGGTAACTAAATGGGGAATCGGCTTGTCCGCTACTTGAAAATGACCATTGCTTGGTATTTGGTGAGAAAAACACCAGTATTTTTCATATGGTACACAGATTACCACATATGAAGGCAATCTTATGAAATACAATGATTGTTTCACGTATCTTATTTATTTATGGGATTATGAATATTTTATGGGTATAACCTAGACATCACATATCACTAGAAAACAATAATGGCATGAAAATATATTGTTGTACTGTCCACTCTGCCATCTAGCAGACATGTTTTAAGCAGTGGACTTTTTAAATGATCCTGTCCAGTAGTATATGGAGTCCGTTGAATGGAGGTCCGTTGAATTGAGGATTAAGTGTATCCTTTTTATGTGGTGACCAAATCACTGCCACATATTCTAACTTTCGTCGAATCAATGACGTGTGTGTGTGTGTATTTACCTAGTTGTAGTATACAGGGCCTGATCTACACTCGTATGGTCCTGTCTCCGTATCTGTGTGTGTGTGTGTGTGTGTGTGTGTGTGTGTGTGTGTGTGTGTGTGTGTGTGTGTGTGTGTGTGTGTGTGTGTGTGTGTGTGTGTGTGTGTATTTTTACCTAGTTGGATTATACAGGGACTGAACTACACTCGTGTGGTCCTGTCTCTGTCCAGTTTTTCCTTCAGTTGATGTACATTCTTTGCCATTATCACCTCTTCCTTCACTCCATTCTAAGTATCTATACTTCTTTGGGTGAAAACTGTACTTTTTTGTATCCTTCAAGCAAATTTTTTTGCAAGTTTTTCTTGTGTCCCCTCAAATTTCTAGCCTCTCTTTTTCTTCTCAATATTAGATCTTTATATCTGTTTCCTCCAGATTGTTCATCAATTTATATATTGTAATTAAATCACCTCTTTCTCTCCTTTCTTTTAGTGCAATTATTGCGAGCTCTCATTTATCAAGAAAAAATGAATTAACATGAAAGCCTGTTAGCGCGAGCCACCATCAGCAGCAACTTTTTTTTTTATTTTCCTCCTAGTTAAGGTGCCTAGAGAAAAATGTTTAAGAATGCATACAAAGGAGTTCAATATTTGTTAAGCTCAGCTGCGCTCTTCGTCATTTTAATTGTTCCAAATGTGACTTTTTATTAAAGATGAAAGTCTTAAATGAGTTAAAAGAAGTATTCATTGTTGGCGAGGAGATTGCCACATACAACCTCATAATTTTCTTTTCTTTTAAATGTATAAGGCACCACTGTTGGTGCATATCACACAACACACACACACACACACACACACACACACACACACACACACACACACACACACACACACACACACACACACACACACACAACCCCAAAAGTCAGAGCCAAGTGATCACCAAATAAATATTTCACATAGGCTACCATGTTCAGTTAGCGCGACCGCATTCATGCACCTAATTTTCGCTCTAAATGGGGCTCTACTGTATGTTTCTCTGGTGATAAATTGTCCTGCATTACCACTACCAAAGCTTTCTCTTCCTTTGCTATTGATATAATATTTTCCCCTAACTTATACGTCCATGAGGGTCTCATTGCACTTTTTCCCATTTCCAATACATGACATTTTTTTTTGCATTAAATTCCGTTTCCCATGTCTTGCTCCATTCATATATCTTGTTTATATAATTACGTAGCAATGTTTTCGTCCAACAGAGATGCCGTAGCAACATAGCAAAACTTTTAAACACCATGTGATGAATTCTACGCTGGTAGTCTGGGGAGCACTGTGTTGTTTAATTAAGGCCAGGACCAAGTCAGGATGTTGGGAAGCAATATGTGCTGTATGTGTGAGGCTTTAGAACCCAAAAACTATATATATATTTTTTTTTAGTTGAAAAAAGCCGATTTTATAGTATTAACTAAAAAAAGGCTGATTTCATAGTTTTGGGCCTGTTTTAGATTTTTAAAGGCTTTTAGAGCCAGAAAAGAATGACATTTTTTTTTTAAATGAAACACAATATTTTATGAAATTTTTGGGTTAAGCATTAACTTGAAGTTAACGGGAAGTTAAATGTAATGGAAG
>JAXIVD010003644.1:7500-30000 GCA_036785275.1 Cancer borealis
AAACACTGGGAGGAGGCGTAGCCTTCGAGATGAAGTAAAAAGTGTGTAAGAAGGCAAGCCTCCGGTGACATCAAGATCAAGAAGATACTCGCAAGCCTTCCCCCGTGACATAAGAATCATACTTCATAGTTCATACATCACATGTGGCATCAAGATCAAGACTCAAATTAATCATGGCAGGTGTTATTACTCGGGCTCCTTTAAGATTGGGGAAGTTAGTTCCTCAAAATACGTGTTTGTTTCTTTGTGATTTGCAAGAGAAGTTTAGGAACAATATTCAGTATTTCCCTGAAATAGTGGAAGTTTCTGGTAGAATGCTGAAAGCCTTCAAACTGCTGGAGATGCCTGTGGTGGCCACAGAGCAATATCCCAAAGGTAAGACCGGCAGAACGGCTTTGGCTTATTATAAAGTGACATGTTCTTTTGCAGCAGCTGACAATCCAATGTGAGTAAATGGCAATATTGGCATGGCTTTATAGCGACTGATGTAATGTGATCCTGCTAAATTAGTAAGATCTACCTGCGACCGGTTATATTGTAGTTTAAGCCAATGTACAATTTGGTAAATCTTACCAATAGTATCTCCTTAAATATTCCTTGGTAAAGATTCGTTTCCTTAACCACTCGATATCTCCTTACCTTTATAATGTACAGCAAATTTAACCACAGAAACTTGTTCAGATCTTATTAGCCCTAGGCTCCCTTGCCTCTTTTGTTATCACTAGATAAGCAAATCACTAGGTAAGATCACCTCAAACAGTTATGCCGTTAAAGTACAGAAAAAAATACGATTTTTTTTTTTTATTAGGTTTGGTTAGGTTTATAGCTAGGTTTAGTTAAATTTGTTTGGGTTAATTTTGGTTAGATTTATTTAACTGCAGCTCAGGGAAGGTTATGCTGACAAAGCAATTCTTTTCGGTAATTTTTTGCATCTTCACCAGAATAGTGTGTGGCTACGAAAGAAAATGGCGTCTGCATCTCACATAACCCCCTACTTATAGTCATAGAACCAAACCTAACGTAACCTTTAAAAAGATACGTATATTTTCTGTAATTCAGCAGCATAACTGTTTGAGTTGATATGAATAAGTTTCAGAGGTTGAATTTGTAGTGCATTATAAAGGTAAGGAGATATCGAGTGGTTAAGGAAACGAATCTTTATCTCTTACTCCTTCTGTCATGTCATTTACATATACTAAAAACATTATCTGTGCCTAAACTGATCCCTGTGGTACTCCACTTTATACTTCTCTCCATTCTGATTTTTCGTTTTTTACCACTGTTCTCATTTCCCTTCCTTTGAGGTAGTCTTCCATCCAGTTCCTTAATGTTCCTTTCAATCCTCAAATATGTTCCAACTTCATTTGTAATCTCCAGTGTGGTACCTTATCAAATGCCTTTTTTAAGTCTTAATATATACAATCTGCCCATCCACCTATTTTTTGTGTTATAGCTATCACTCTTGAATAAAAACTTAATATGTTGGTGACACATTACCTTCCTGTTTTTAATACAAATTGTCTATGCTATTATTCCTTCTATTTCTAAGTATTTAGTCTATTGTTTCTTGATGACCTCCCATGTTTTTTTAGACTATGCTGGTAAATGACACTGGTCATTAAGTAGTTCTTTGTTTTTATTTATATAGATAAGACATTATATCAGCTCTTTTCCATTCTTTAACAACTTTTCCTGATTTAAGAAAATACTCAATTACATCATAAATTGGCTCAGCCATTTCTTCTCTACATACCTTTAAGATGTATCCTGATACCCCATCTGGTCCTATTGCTTTTCTTTCATCCAATTCCTTCATCATTTCTTTTATCTCCTATTTATCCTGATATCCTACATTTTATTTATCTGTTTTGTCCTTGTGGATTTGTAAAGTCAGATTCTGTTGTAAATACTTTCTGAAAATTCTTATTGTAAGAACATAAGAAATGAGGAGACTGCAAGAGGCCAGTTAATGACCTACACGAGGCAGTTTCTTGTCTCCCATCCTTGGAATAATCCAATATTTAGCCATACCACCTGTCATCCCTATCCATACTCTGATCCAACTGTTGTGTGTGTATTGGTTTGTGTGTGTGTGTGTGTGTGTGTGTGTGTGTGTGTGTGTGTGTGTGTGTGTGTGTGTGTGTGTGTCATTCACCATAGTCTTGAGAATCATGCGCTGGACTCATGATTGCCAGCCATTACCCTCCCGGAGAGAGCTTAGTGCTTGTTATAGGCAGATCTATAAGTGTGTTTGTGTAAAATCTTGTGTTGTGGTTTTGTGTAATGTCTGTGTCTTTCACAGGTCTAGGTAACACAGTAGCAGAGCTGGCTATAGCTGACCACAATGTGCCTGTCTTTGATAAAACTAAGTTCTCCATGTGTTTGCCACCTATTCAGGACATCATCAAAGATAAGGAGGTATGTATATTTAACCTCTTTTTTTTATTAAATTTCAGGCAAATACTGTATTTTTGCAAACTTTGTTATATGTAAGTGTAGTCCTAAAGTTTCAGGAAGGATAACATAATGTTATGTATCTGTTTTCCACCTGGTTGAATTACATATTTTAACAAATATATTGTGCTAAACTTTTTTTTTATTGTGAAAGTGTAGTGGGTTAATGATTCTTGCACATGATTTTCCTCAGGCATCTTGTTTGTGAGACAGTGTGTGGTGGAGTGGAAGGAATTGGCATGAAGGTTGACGTGGATGAAAGTAAAGTTTGGGAAAGAGTTGTGGGTGTTTATGGTATGTTTATGGTCCTGGTAGTGAGAGGGATGAAACAGAAAGAGAGGCTTTTTGGAATTATTTGGATGAATGTTAAAATAGTTTTGGAGTTAATGTGAATATAGGTTCACAACCTCTTATCCAAAAATCTTGGGGCCAGACACTTTTTGAATTTCAGAATGGAAGATTTTTAGCGTTGATTTTTTTTTTTAGCTAAAACTCAGTTTTTAAGTCTTTCAACTTTTATTACATTGACCTCAATAGCTTCAAAGAAATAGGAGCATGATTTGATAAGAATTAAAATTTTAACCTTGTCTTCCTTTTTTCAGTCTCCAATTCCTATGTTACTACAACTTTTAATGTATGGACTTTATTCTGCAGATCAAGTCTGTGGTGCTTTGTGGCATTGAAGCCCATGTGTGCGTGCAGCAAACAGCCCTTGATCTCCTGGAGAGTGACTTAGATGTTCATGTGGTGGTGGATGCATGTTCCTCTCGCTCAATGACAGACAGGTGAATTTTTATTGTTCCAAAACATCTTAGTTGTTATTATCTGTATTCTTTCCAATTTTATCACATGCTTTTTTCTTAAAGGAGACCATATACAGTGGCGTAGTAAGGGGGCCGTGGGGGGCAGTCCGTCCCAGGTGACAGCTTGAAGGGGGTGCCATGACACAGGCTCAAGTCTAAGGCTGGAGTCTCACATTGGCGATGTTGGATGGTGGTCATTGTAACGGCCAAAATTCAAGACCACTGCAATGAAAATTTGTCCATCGCACTACATTTTGTGTTTCTAGACGACAACCGCATGTGGCACAGGACACCATAGAGGTGACCCAACGGTGTGTTGAGGTGCCCCAGCGGTAACCGCCATGACAGGTAGCAAAGAGTACTAGTTACCGTGATGATTGGCAGAGTGACAACAGTAATAGATACACCATCAAAATTTTTATTACGACTTACGGACGGTAACCGAATCTTCACTTCGTGTCTAAGTACAAGTAACATTTTAAACACCAATTACAAGTAGTAGTTAGTGTATATTTCATCCATAAATGTTTGTTGTTGCATCAAATATCCTACTATCCACATTATCGACAATTATATTATGAATTTTCCAGGATGTATGCCCTTGAAAGGATGAGAGACAGTGGAGCCTTCTTGACTACTAGTGAATCTGTCATTCTTGGACTGGCAGGTGGTTCCTCTCACCCAATGTTCAAACAACTTCAAAAAATTATCTGGGAGTCTGCCCCTGACACAGGACTATTGGCTGCAAGACAGAAACCCCTGTTTGCAGCTCTGGCTGATGTTGGAAAAGATGCAAAGTTATAATACTATCATATAACCAGTTATGTCACAATTCCAGAACTAAATCTTTTCCTATACATAATTTGAGTACATTTTTTGCACTAGCTTCACAAGAAGCTTATTAATTGTGAATAACCTATAATTTGAAAAAATATCAGATATATCTACATGTAAATATGTGATGCATGATATCTTCATATGATTATATTTTCCTGTATAAAAGAATTTTCATGGGAATAGCATGGTGTTTGCACTTTTTTATAACCTATCATACTGATCACCCATACCAGTACCATTCCAGATGATGAGATTTTTTTTCTCTTTCTTTCTTTCTTTCTTCCTCTCTGATGGTGTAGTAAAGTATATTCTGTTCGCAGTAGGGATCTAAGTCGAGATATGTGTCCAAATCCTAGGTCAGCCAGAGAAAATGTGCACATGTCTCCATGCTGTAGCCCTTGTTTACCTAGTAGAAAGAAATTAGATAAGTTAATTGACTGAGTGGAACATGAGACAATTACTATTGGATCACCTCAATGTAAATCCTTTCTCTGACTACACAGTCATTTACTTCAACATGTTGCCTAGATGTGATGTATGTGGCATTTTGCTGCCTACTTCTTATCAGACTCATCAGTCTGTCATCTGTGTCTCTTGCAGAAAGAGTACGACAAACTGAAGAAATAATTAATATTTTGCAAGATTTCGTCATATCCAACATCAGAGTTTTGTCACCAACTATTTTGCCTCCAGATCAGTTGCAGAGTTCTGCTGCTGTAGCAACCACCCCTAACTGAGATACTGTGAGTGTATTTGAGCATATTAGTATACCAATTGGCATCGACACTACTGTATCAATCCACCTGTACCAAGTCGATACTAACCTCCACTGTTGTCACTTTCTGTACCGCTTGCCACCACTACCTATACCACTGCTACCACTACTACCCTTCTATTAGGTCCTTTCCCTAAGGCCGATGAAAGAAAAGAAAAGAGTAAAATAAATAAATAAACAGATTTTACTTGGTGACTAGTGAAAAACTCAACTTGCTGAATTCTTGTGGTGTTTTTACAAACACTTGTCTTACTACACACGACACATTACAATACACAAACTATAAATTGTCATACACATGTTAACACACACATGAAAATATCTAGTTAACCCTACCTAATTACGTGAGGGGACTAATGGGGAGAAGTAGCCGAATAGCACTCACTGCACTGGCGTCCCTGTGTCACCCTGTGCTTCTTGCCTCTTCGTCCACAGCTCAAGTCAACCTCACAGGCAGCTTCAGAAGCTCCAGCAATAAGAAGACAGTCATGTGCTGATCCTCTCGGGAACTGTATCCGGGAGGACAGTTTTAGGTTAGACATGAATATTACTAGGAAGGTTCCACATGTTTCACTTTCCCTAGTAACACACGGATCCCTTACCTTTCTAGCTGTAGTCTGGAGACTAAGCCACTTTTTTTTCTTTTTTTTCTTTTTTTTTAAATTAAATTTTGAACTTGTTTTATTTTTAGTATTATTTTATTTTATTATTTTTTTTTTTTTATCAAATTTTTTTCCCTTTAATTTATTTACATGTTTGTTTGTTTGTTTTTGTTATTTTATTCATTTTATATTTTGTACATAGAAAATATAAATACATTCATACAATTCCAGTCACGCATCATGCATACACATTCATACTTGGGAGCCTGAAACTAAGGCAAAAACTAAAGTCATTAGTCAGGGGAAGTGGGGGACAAAAATTATACATACATATAATGGGGGAGGATACGTACGAATACGTATTTACAATAAACATGGGGAGTAGTGAATGACATTCACGCTAGACACATAATCATTCATTCAAAACATATTTATAATAAGAGAAAGTGCAGTATATACAAAGTGTCAATAATAAAAAAGAAAAACATTGGAATATACAAGTAAGTCATAACTCTTTGATTAAGTTGGTCTCGGCCAGGAAAATCATCAGGTTATCGACCACATCCGGATGCTGGTCACCCAAAAGGGTGGTCTGCGTCATCGGAAGGCGGCGGGCCTCACAGTAGGCTGCGAGGGATCGTCGCGCCTCCCGATAACGCACACAGTGAAGCAGGATGTGATCGATAAAGAGGGTAGTGTGGCAGGTGATGCATTGGGGTGGGAAGGCGTGGGCGATGTAGGGGAGCATGTGGGTGGGTAGGGTGCAGCCCATCCTGAGGCGTCCGAGGACCACCTCCTGACGCCTTGTGGGGCGGTTGGAGGAAGCCCACTCGTCCAGGATGGGTTTTACTGTGGTAAGATGGAGGTTGTCCCAGTGACTTTGCCATAGGAGGTAAACTGATGATTTTGCAGCCGAGAGACATGACTGCAGATCGCGACGGAGGTTCCACGCTCCCTCGAGCTCTGCAGCGGACCTAGCCAGCATGTCAGCCTGCTCATTCCCGTAAATACGCGAATGACCAGTGTTAGCTGCCATGATACCGAGTGGAGTCTTCCGGGCCGTTGACAGGCCATATGCCAGTAATAGGCAACCATTATGCAGGAACCAATGGTGTCATAAGCACTACATCCAAAGACCTGTTACAGAAGTACAGGTGAATGATACAGCAGTATAAGATAAAATCTAACAAAATAATTGTTTCAGATATTCTTCCCAGGAGTAGTGCACCGACTGTTTTCTATAACACCCTTCAACAGTAATAACTGCATTACAGAGGAAGGGGTCGGGTGGTTCTGTGATACAGTGTTCGGCTCATGTCCACATAGTTGTGAGTTCAATCCTGGATTTTCTGCTAACTAATAATAAGAGATTAGGGGAAAAGGGGATGGTGAAGTTAGTGTGTTCCAGAGTGAAGACTGATGGAGGTAAGGCTTAACGAGGGTTGTGTTGCCCACTTTATGTTTCCTACCTCCTGGTGAATGGTGATACCCAAACGTAGTAACACACACACTGAACAAACCAAGCCATCCATCCACCACTACGCGATTAACTTTACAATTTAATTCCTTTTCAAGTTTCCTATGATATATCAATAAGAAAGCGAGTATTAGAAGGCCGTGGAGAGAACTGAAGATTGTGGAAAGGAGGGAAGAAGGAAGGAAGAAAGGGAGGGAAGGGAGGAAATACATGAAGGAAGTCCCCACACCCCCTAAAAAAAAAATGACAGAGGTATCGGCTAAGAGAGTGCAAGGCGGAAAGAAAACAGAAGGTTGTAAGCACAATTTTCTGAAATGAGGTACAAAATCTGTAGATCTCATGATTAATCTGTATGGATGGCAACACTTCCCGAAGTCAAAACAAGTCACAAGAAGAAGAAGAGTGTTGTGTAGTTTTCCAACGGCACTACTCTATTTCTATTATAATCTAAGTAAATCTAACCTAATTCAATTAAACCTAATCTTACAACCCAATTTAACGTATCGGTAAGGGCATCGTCCCTTTCTATCCTTCCGGTCAGTTATTGAACATAATTAATATTTCGGAAACAAGTTATTTCTGACGGAAAATCAACGTAGCTGTGTCTTATGAGTGCAGAAACACCTCTTACATATCACACATGTGTAATTGGTAGTGAAGCCGGTGAAACACTGGAATGATACCTTTTTGTTTAAGTGTAGCCATTCGCAGCAGTGAGTGAAGTTCACTGCTCGTTCACCATCCATAAAATTGTCAATTACAAGACATTGAAGACAAGTAAGTATTCAGAAAATCTACATTTAGTTGTTTCAGTGTTTAAGAAACTAGGGTAAAACTAAACAATCACTACTCCACCTCTTTCTTTTTTTTCTCCTTCCCTACATACTATACATAGTGTACTCAACACATCTGTGAAGGTTTCAGGCGGCGGAAACCATTATTTACCTCGCAAAACGTCTTTGAAGTTATGTTAGGTTATGTTATGTTAGGTTGGTTAAGTTAGATTGAGTTATGGTTAAGTTAAGGTTGTTAGGTTAGGTTACGGTTATATTATGGTTAGGTTAAGTTAGGTTAGGTTCGGTTATATAAGATTTTTACATTTTATTACCCAATACTATAATGGGTAACCTATAACTAATTTCTAATGCATATGTGTGCGAAACCAGGCTGGTTGTTAAAAATTAAATTGAATGGCAGAGTGCTGTGTCTCATGGAGAAGGAGGAAGGAGGTTTTTGCTCATCATCGGACATGTAATGATTGTTATTGATAATAACAAAGATGAAGATAGATAAGTAAGTTTGTGTTCACTGGCTAAAAAAAAAATAAAATAAAATAAAAAGTGAAAATAAGGATTTGATATGACAAATTTTATAGACCTTTCTTTGTTTTTCCCCTAGCATGGAGGTGACAGATGTGAACCAGCTCATGTCCTGGATTGAGTCAGGCACAGTGTCCATCATTTGTGATTTTGCACAGGTAATGTTTTTATATTCTTCAGTTGTAGAAAAATTGTTGTATTCTTATTATGATTTTGTATTGCATAATTTATCTATACATTGGAAAGTGGCCTGTATTAGAATAGCGTTATTTGCCAGCATTGATATATTATGCTCATCAGGTACTATTGTTTAGTATTACAAGTGAGAGCAGATGAATTTATCAGCCTAAAAGTTTGTACAACATCAAAGCAAAAAACTGAAAGAGAGAGAGAGAGTACACGCATTGATTAGTAACCAGTCACTTTACTTTTTCATGACTAACAGCTGACTCTTTCAGTGATGTTTGATCTGTATATCCTGATCCTTCTTGTATGGAGTCTTTTTTCCCCAACCTTTTCTACCATTGAATGGGAAATTATTGGTGTGTGATCTCTGCTTCTTGGAGACTATTGGATACTGTTAGGCGAGAGATATTTAAGAGTAATCAAAGCTCATAAATGTGTTGACTCAATTATGGAATCACTTATTTCCTTATGTTTTGCTACAGTGTTTTGGGGGCTTTTGGTGGCCTTGGGAATATGAATGTATACTTGTGACGTTCCTTTTTGATTGAGCATGTGGTGTAGTCACCTATGTAGCCTGTAGTGGGCTGTGATGGAGGCAGCGGTCATTCAGGATTGTGTGATAGTGACGGGATCTGGATTGATGCTATTAGGTTGTTGTTACTGAATTACCCACAAAACAGCAGTTATGACATTAATTAATATCAGTATTGTAATCTGAGGGTTTTGGTGTTGTCTCAATTATACTTTTCCTCTGTTTCTTTTGTTTGGAGCTTTCTATTTCTGCTTTATGCTCCCTACATATTTATTTTGTTTAATATGGAACATCTTATTATCAAAAATAGCAAAGCTTGTATTAATGTTTCAAAAATCCATTCAATATTCCAGCTGCAAGAGTCATCAGAGGACATTGATAACACTGTACTGGCATCAGATGAAGCTAATAATACTGCAACCGTTCTTAATCAGAGTCTTGGTGAATCATTGGTCATCAGGGAAGGTATGTATCAGCTACTAAATGTTGATTAGTGTTAGGATTTATATTACCTCATTTTTGGTAGATGATTCATGCATGTATTCTCCCCATATCCTGAATATGGGAAAGTGACATAATACAGGTAATCTGTTTAGGGAATAGGCATTTTCCGGAATTCAGAATTTTACGTATTTTGTCACTGAGATTTTACTATTTTTGGTAAAAAGATATCCATCAATCATTGGGGGCATATGCCGAGTGGTGCACCACCTCATCAACCCTTCGATGCCAACCCCAGCAATCACCCCACATGAGTCTCCATGCAGGCCTCTTTCCCATACAAAGTAACTCCCTGCAGAAATCATGCCTTGCCCCAACCATGAACTTTGTGGGCGCCCCCTTGGTCTCCTCTGCTCCAGGTTAGAGACAACCCAATGACTAGGATCAGCTTCTGTGTAATGTGCCTCATGCCCATGTAGCCGGAGCTGACGTTTGCGGACTATGCTGGTAATAGGTCTTGATTCAGTCTCACGGAGCAATCGCTGATTTGATGCATAGTCATTCCAGCAAAACCCCATGATTCTGGAAAGGCATTTGTTACCAAAGACATCGCTTCGCCTTTTCAGGTTGGTATTTAGTATCCATGTCTCACAGCCATAATGTAAGACAGGAATCACCAGCGATTTGAAGATCTGAATCTTTGTCTGTATGCACAGACACCAACAACGTCAGATATTCTTGCTGAGCGTGTCTACTGCACAGTGGACCAGGCCAATCCTCTGTAAGACTTCTTGATGTGATCCACCATTGTTATGGACTGTGATACCAAGATATGTGAAGCTTTCTGAGGTATCTATGTCATGGCCACACGCATGAATAGACTACTGTTTCACCTAGTAAGCATCTAAACACCTGAACCTTAGTCTTGGGTCAGGAGACCTGGAGTCCTAAAGGCTCTGTCTCCTCGTGTAGTGCCTTGAGAGCCATCACCAGAACCTCCATTGACTCTGCAAAGATTACTGCACGTCAGCAAAAACAACATCAGTGATCTTGATGTTGCAGACAGATGCTCCACAGTGACTTTGGTCCACAACTCCAGAACCCAGTCCTAGTTTTTAGCTTGTGGTAATATCACAACCTTGTACTTCAATTAAAATTTATTGGTTATGATACTGCCACTATGCAAAACTGTGGTAATGCATAAAGGTAATGACATAACTAGGACTTAGGTCTTAGAGGGCAGGGGCTTGAGTGAGTATTTTTTTTTATGGATTTAAGTCTGTTTTCTCTTGGATTATGACTTTGCCTCACTTATTCATTAAGACTACTTATTGATTTGCTTGGGTATTAATCAAAACAAGGATTCTTATCCATATGATACTTGTTACAGATGATGAAACAGAAAGAACGGATGCCATTGATGCGTCACGTTCAGTGCAGGATGATGTGGAACCTAATCAATTCAGAACCCTTGATCAGGCAGTTGAAGAGAAGAGATTGGATAAGTATCACTCAGAATGCAGCCAAGATAAGTCTTCAACACAGCTTCAGTTACCAAGAAGACAGTATTTTATCCAGATGAGTGATGGCCAGATCATCCAGGTTTGGATTCAGTGCATTTCTATTAGTTGTCATGTATTATATGTTCAAAGGAAATGTTGAATTTCTTGACCTGCTGAGTGGTTGATTGTATTTTTTCATGTTTTATTTATTTATTTACTTCTTTTTTTTCATTTATTTATTTATCTATTTATTTAATTATTTGTTCAATGTTTCTTCTTAAGACATTGAAAATTAGGAATGAATGTCTTTCCTTGTTTGTGATAAGGGCAACTAGAAAGGGATAAAGATAGAAGACTGAAAACCACTTCCAAGGAAGTTTTTATTTTTTACAAAACCAAAAAGGAAGGGAAAGGAACTTTACTTAATTTATTGTGTTTATTTACCATTTCATTTGCAAATAAATTAAGAAGGAAATAATGATAATTTTAAACTTCATCATATTAATTTTCCTAGGTTCTAGGAACTTTAGAAGAGGATGCCGAAAGAGATACTTTACCGGAAGTTCCATTGAGAGGAGTTAGTGAGGCTGTATCTGGTCGTGTGGAGGGCACCAGGGATGGTGTCCAGATATTGGTAGTGGGCAGCAACAGTGGAGAGGAAATGTATCTGATTAGCACGCCAGATAAGAATACAGAGGATAGTGAATTAAGGTAAGTAGCCTACTGGTAATGTATATATACTACTCATGCATTATACAATGTCTCAGTTTATGATATTTTGCTTGTACGATCTATCTGTTTTACTACCCCTTTTTTTATTTATGATCCCTGTGTACTCGCATATACAACTGTTTGCCTGAGCGGCTGGAGCGCATGGCATTTCTACAGACATTTGTTTATAATAGCAGCACCCTGATGCTTCAGTAGTATATTAGCATCCACCTAAAACTGGCAGTTACAGGGTCGCATATCTGCTTTGCCACCCAAGTATGGTGTCTTTCTTGCTCCCGTCTCAGGATTACGTAATGCTTACTGCTGAAGACAGAAATTTGGATCTAAAATGTTCAACCTGTATTATGAGGCAAGAAATATCCCAATTTTATACCCTTTAAAATTTTCAGTTTTTAGTGGAAACTTAATTTTCAAGTTATTTATTGTTCTACTGCAAAAAATATATACCTTTTCAATTTTTTTTCTTTCAGGAACTCAGCTACAACTGATGTGAAGAGTAATACATTACATGAGGATGCTGATGAAACTACTATGGTTCAGTCGAGCAACACTATAATGTCAACCCTACCACCCAATGATAACAGGGATTCTCTAAGTTTGAGTGAAGTTGAAGATGATAACTGTCAAGAAAACCTAATGCAAGTTCCACTTCACATTGAAGGCACTAAGTTTGAGTCCAGGCTCCTGTCAAGCAAAGAAACAGATAAAATCACCAATCTTCATGTAGAATCTCAGTTGTGTAACAAAGACCTCTTGCTTAGTAATTTACCAATTCACAAGAATCGGAAGACTCCAAAGGATAAACAGAAATTGCCCCTGAAAAGTAAGAACTTTATATTTTTCAAACCTTAATCTGAACAGAATTAACTTTGTGAAATTGTTTATCTTAGTGAATTTTTGTACAGAGGAACCCACTTATCGGGTATCAAGCTATCTAGAATGGCCAAGCAACCATAATTTTTAAGGAAATAGTATTTCAAAATCATAAAGAATTCACATTATATCTTTGTTGGTGGTGGTGTTGAAAATAGGGTATTTAGTGATCGCCATGTGCTCTGCCACCAAATTGAGTCATGGCTGATTGGATGACAGTGTTAAGCTATAGTACCAGGCTGGTCCGCATATATAGTGGATTGCATCGTCTTATATACTCTTTTCAGTCGAATTGGTGTAAATCTTCATGGATGATCACTTTTTCTGGCTTTTGTGTGGTTAACCTCATTTCATTATTTATGTTGTTTTGCTGTTTTATGGCTGCATGGATAATAGTCATGCCTATAGTCAGTGGTGTCCTCTAGTATCTGCTTATTGTCCTGGTCCATGAATGGTTAACTTCATTCTATTAGATATACCATCTTGTTCTGTGGCTATATGGATTTTAGCCATGCCTTTTATGAGTGACGTCCTCTTGTGTCTCCTTAGAGTCTTCCATTCCTGTATGGTTTATAGATTTTTCATCACACCTTCCTCTTTGATGATGTATTAGTAGTCACGTGAGGTGATGCCTTGATGGTATCATGAGGTCACTGGCCGACTTCCTGTTGTTCTTTGCCTACGTTCTAGATATCTGTCCATATGTCCACAACTGTAGGGGCCTTTTCCAGTCACCTGTCCATAGCTGTAGGGGCCTAGGGACTCATCATCAGTTGATCTTGGTGTTAATGAAAATTATTTCCGTTTATATTTTACAAAATCATTTAACTTCAGCAAGCCATTTGAGGAAAATTTGTTGTGCAGATGTATGCATGATTGAAAAGCAATTTAATTTCAGCCCACGTTTTTGTTTTAATATAAGAATAACTTACTCATGAAGAAAGGGCCAACTAGTTTGTATTAAATTTTGATTTTTAGATATGAAATGTCCATATTATTAAGGTTTTCATTATACATGAAAAATTAAACTACAGTGCTCTTATAACCAACAGTACCTGCCAATTCCCTTAAAGAAGGAACCCTGGTAAGAACAGACAGAGGTGACATGGTTGCATACAACTTGTCATCTCTACCACAACTTAAAGAGCCAAGCGGACAGATTTCAAAACTGCATGTTATTGCCTCCATGTTTGGACCTGCAGTGAGTTATGGATACTAAAGCCACAGCAAATTTTTATTCCTGTTTACTTATTTATCTAAGTTTTTTTTTACAGTAATATATAAAATATATATTCTTCCACCCTCTATTAAATGTTTTGCTCTTTTGAAAGAAATCCTGATACTGCAACTTCTATAAGTGTATATCATAGAAAATATAACCATACATTAACGTTTTGTTAATTTACAGATGAAAGTATTGCGACCAGTAGAGTCAAAGAATGAAGTACCTTCAGAATTGACATGTAAAAAGTAAGTCTTTATTTTATTAACCTTTTAAAAAGTTCACTTTGTTTCTTTCTCTTCTAAAATAATCTCATGTATACACACAATGATAATATTATACTTATAAATACATCCAATAAACACACATTATGAATCAATTACATACCAGACAGACATTAAGTTGAGGTGACTGAGGGACGCTGGCTTTGTTTTCCGAGGCCATAGGTATGGCTGCTGCGTCCCACCAGCAATCTGCTTGGCACCCTTCTGCTCCCTTTCTACCTTCAATGTTTCCTCAAGCAGTACTTCAACTCTGTGTTGCCATCCTCCTGCACCTAGGAGTTCTCCAACAAATCCTAAGAAATCATTGTCCATAAGAATGTCCATTAGAGTGTGTTCTGTCGACTCAGTGCCTTGTGCAGCTGACCCTTCAGCTTGCACAGAGCCGACTGAGGATATCCTGATGGATATTTTTATGAATGACGAAAAATGTCTAGCTGCAGGAGAATTAGCAACACTGAGTAGAAGTATTGCACGAGGAAACATCGTAGGGAAAAATGGAGCAGAATGACAGTAGGGTGCAGTAGCCTCACCTATGGCTTCAGAAAACAAAGCCTGTGTCCCTCAAACACCTCAACTTACATCTATCTGGTAAGTAGTTCATTCATAATATGTGTTTATTGGATGTTTTCATAAGTAGTATATTATTACTGTGTATAGATTGGATGTATTTTAGAGGAAAAAAGTGACTGTTTGAGTGAGCTTGGAACCGATTACCATTAAACACATAAGATCAATACCTCAATCTTCACGGCACCAAGTAGCTGTGAAGATTGGTGCACTACTGTACAATATATTGTTTTGCCATAAATTCTGTAACAATTTCAATTTTATTAAAATGTTTACAAATGCAACTCAAGTAATTAATACTTTTTTTTCTTCATCCACCAGGTTCTCTGTATTCAACTGTAAAGATTGCAGTGCTGTCCTTCACTCTGAGCGTTCACTCCAGAATCACCAACGCAAATACCATAAAGATTGGGAGGAAGAGTGCTTCATTTGTGGAGAAAAATTCCTTAATGTGCAATATGTACGTTCACACATTCAAGAGATACACAATAGTGAAAAATTCTTCCAATGCCGTTTGTGCTCTCATAAGTGTGAGTCCTTGAAAAATCTCTTCAAGCACCACAAATCTCATAAAGAGTCAAGAATTTGTTCTTATTGTGGAAAAAAGTACATTACACATAAGTTGTACAAGAAACATGTAATAAGCTGCCAGGAGAGAAAAAAATCCCAACTATGTAGAAGTGCTTGCGAACTGTCTCTTGTTTCTAACGAATTGGAAGGGAAGCAAAATCAACAAAAAGATTTAGTTGGTAATGAAAATATGAGATACATGAAAAAGAAAAATGAAAATAATGAGAATTATATGAATGATGAAACTGTTGAAGTATGTGATTCTTCAGATTCATCAAATGTTCGAAGGAAGCTTTCGAAAACTTCTACAGACCAAAAAATTGTGAAGAATGATACTGAATTCAAATTTGAATCAAAGCATTATCACAAACAAGCGAAAAAGATGGCACGGGAACAGTTAAATCAGCCAGTTCAAAGATCAAGCAGAGCTGGAAGAGAAAGAACTCACCGCTGTTATTTATGCTTCAAATTATTCTCAACCGCAGCATCTCTTGAGTCCCACAAAGAGAATTATCATCTTGTTAAATCTGAGAGACCAGTGAGGGTAAAAACTGACACTGCACTTGATGAAAGGGAAGAACTTGCTAATAGTAAAATTAAAGAAGAAATTGTGTCACATGAAAATGCTTTGGAGGAAGTTGTGATAAAGGAAGAACCCGTGGAACTCTCTGAAGATTTTGAAAATATCACCATCATTGTAGACGAATCTGTAAATTCACCGCATGTCATAAAGCCATTTTGTATTGCTTGTAAAGCCTATACAAACATAGATTTCAGAAAGTATTCAAGGTGGTTCAGCCAAGTTCCTGATGATTGCCAGTCTGACATGCTTAAAAAGTTTCACCCATTTCTTCCATGTTCCTTTGATCCTGACTCCTTAGTAGAGCCTTGGATACTATGTAAAAAGTGTGTAAATCTTATTGATAGAATTGCAGATATGGAAGAAAAGCTCTGTTTAATGAAAAATTGTTTATTATCAAGAGTCAAAGGAAACAGTCCGACTAATAGCACTGCAAAGCAAAATATTTTATCATCAGAACCTGTCACAGAAGACAGTCAAACAAAAATAGTCACTAGTCTAATAAAAGATAATATTAAAGGTGTTGGAAAAGATTTATCTGACATAGAAGCATACATGAAAGACACATGGGAGATAATGGAGATAACTAAGCCACAAAAAGGACCAGGAAGGCCAAAAAAAGATATGAAGGAAAAGTTAACTCCAATTCTTATAGAAGATAAATACGAAGAAGAATCTGTGTCTGATATTGTTAAGTTTATCACTCATGATTTAGTTAAGAAAGAACAGAAAAATTCACAAGCGGATTTGCCTGCAACTAATAAGTCAGGCCCAAAGAATGAAAACAAATATTTACCTAAAGTAACAGTCCAGTCTGATTTGACTTTTGATAGTGTGAAGGTAAAACAGGAACCTGTACAGTATGAATGTGACACTAAAAATACTCATTCAGAATCTGTGCCATGGAGGGCAATCTCATTTACTAGTAAAAATGATCAGTTTGATGATATATGTACAGAACTCAGGAAGAGAAATCATACAGATTCACATTCTATTTCGACAGAAATTATCATAAGGAATCCTGAAGTGACTAGTGAAACTGACACTCAAAATGAAAATTTTCAGTTGAAAAAAACTTTTGCTTTCAATGATTCAAAATCTCTGAACTTTTGTGAAACTTCTTCCCCCGAGCATTTTCCAAACAGAAAATTGGAGGATCTTAATGTGACTGATGAAGGATGTGTCATGCCAGACACATTAAACACTGCAAATCCTTTAGGTACGGGTGATGCAATTCAAAATGATCTAGGAAGTCATAATCGTGTAGAACATGAAAGCTCTGCCAGCAATGATGAACCATATGAGAGGCTGCCATCCATTTCCTGCTCCATTGAGAATATGCAAACTGACTGTCAAGAATCAGATATTCCAATTGCTAAAATACTGGTAAGTTACATCCTTTCAGTTTTTATGTCTTTTCTACTAAAGCTCTTTATATTCACATCTTACAAGCAATTAAGTAATTGTTATCATTTACTACATTTATTTGTGTTTATGAAAATGTTGATAAAAAGGCTCATTAGATTAAACATAAAATGAACTACTACTCCAGATAGTGACAGCTCACATTTATGTTGTGTAGGTGCATGATATGGTTTCAAACAAAAGTCAGCTGATGTTGTGGAAGAATGTTGACTTAATGTTAGATGCAAGTATGATTGATTTCAACAATTTTCCCCTAAGCTGCTGTATTACTGTGGGGAAACAATTCAGTTTAGTACTATAGACCGTGATGAGAGCTGAATCCCTGTGGTGAGAGCTATTAGAATACTATCATCATATTCCCTGCAGCTGTAAAAGGTGACCCAAAGGGATGGAGCGAGGGGTTTGGGAAGTCCCTCCTCTGTATTCTTTCCTGCAAAAAGACAGGGTATAGAGGGGTAAGGGAGAGTAAAGTCTCCCTGAAACCTAAAGCCTGGTCTTGGTTACCCAATTTTAATGGATACATAAGCCAAGTACAGTTAGTTAATGCAAAAAGTAAGCGCCAGACATCACAGGTCAAATGGCTAAGCCAGGTACATAGATAGAAAAAAATATAGATTAAAAAAATTCCCAAGAGACAGGTATTGTGCCATTGTTTAAAGACAAAGGAAAGAAAATGGATTGCAAATTATTGAGGAATAAGTTTATTTAATGTATTTTATTGAACTCCTTTGTATTCTTAAGTAATGTTCTCGGCTATTTTCATATGATGTACGTCTCCTCTCCAACCTCGAACACTGTCAACTGATTTATGACCTTAATCTTCAATAATATTTGTTTGGATGGATTCCATATCTGAGGAGACCGTATTTCTTGATGTGGACACCATATTTATTCAGACTTGGACAGACCAAGTGAGAGCAAAGGTCCTGCGCAGCTAGGTGGATTTACCGTATTTGACGGCATATAAGATGCACCCCCAATTTAGTAGGGCATATTCATGGAAAAAAGTTTTTAGTGCATTAGTATATTTCAGCATAGTTCTTTTATCTCTGCAAGCCCACGTACAGTAAAATGGTCATTTGAATTAATTTTCTTATGGATAATGACGACGTTTATGTTTTTCTGTATTTTTTCTTTATTGTAGGATGCATAATTACATGTATTTGTGTACAAACAAGAAACAAGGGCAAAAATATAACTAAAATTACCATAAGGTTAATGATTCCAATTTTATTAATTCAAATTTTCCGGCCTGCAATGTCAACCAATTTCACGCAAAATTGGAAGGAGCACTGTACCACACATTACCCACTCACCTATTCAATAGTTTATTTAATTTGCTGTTCTTATACACATTCACATTTCTGCTCTCTCCATACCATCTTGACAACTTCAATGCTCCTCTTATGTAACATTTCCACCTCACATATTTGTTATGCTTCATTACTTGTCTATATCTTTGATGCATATATCAGTTAGAAGGTTAATACCATGTTTATGCCCCTCTTTGGTGCCTTGTCTACATTCCTCTCATTAATCATTTTTATCCCTATGATACGTCTGCATTAAGACAACTCACACAAAAAAGAATATTTATTATGAAGTACATTTATCTTCAGGGAAAGAAGAGAGTTAAGCTACAAGAAAAAAGAAATAAGATGTGTTACAAAGTGGAAGAGCAAATACGAAAACCATGGCAATGCAGAGAGTGCCATAAACCATTCTCTACTGAACGGGGTGCATGTGATCACTATGCTGCATCACACAAAGGAGAAAACTATGCCTGCCAATATTGCTCAGTCTCGTATGTCCGAAAGAGAGATCTCATTGGGCACTATAATAAGGTAATGTAAATGTAATGGTCACTTTTATTTCAGGATGTCCTTTGTCTACTAACAATAGTTGAGGTTTTGATATAATGAATTAATTATTCTTTGAAAAGTTCAAGGGCAAGAAAATTTGTCCATCCATTTTTTATGAAAGCATCATAATACATAGTAATAACCTCACAATTCAGTACTATGTATATAATTTTACCTATTGACAAGCCATATCCTTTACTACTATAGAGAAAAGCATAAAAATCAACAGTTGTTAATTTCCAATACAACTTGCTGTCTCCCATGCATATGATGTGAGACATGAGAAAGAGCAGAATGCACTTTCCCATCTAGTACTCATAGTTTACACAAATTCTAAATTCTACAAAACTTAAAATCCTACAAATCGTTTAGAACAATATTGTTGGAATTATTCATCATCCTAACATTGGGAAATTAGGAACAAATAGGCCAAGGCCATGACCTACCTGTGTGGTAGGTCCTATTTGCTGTGTTGACACAAATTTTTTTTTTTAAATAACAAAGCATCCTACTTAAATACATACAAGCGTAGTCAGCATTATTACAAGCTTTCCGTCTTGACTTGCCTCAGTTGGGTGCTAGTGTTTGTCAAGCAAAGACATGTTTTGTTGAAGTTTGATTCTTCTTCCAGTTGTACTTGATGGTGGGAACTGAACATTGATGCTGTGAAATAATAGCTAAAGTTGTTTACCTTATATGTACTATGAAGTAAGAAATTATGGAAGACATTAATAATTTCCTTCAATGTAAAATTTCAGATGCATCTAAATATCAAGCCATACAAATGTAAGTTGGATGAATGTCCAGAGAGGTTTAGTTCTCATGGACAGTTATACCGCCATATGCAGTCTGCCCACAATACAAAGAAAGGTAACACCAAGTATGAGTGTCATATATGCAATGCAACCTTTGCTGAGAAGCGCTATAGAGATGCACATCTTCTTATCTGCCTCAGTAAAAGCAGTGATAGTGTGCCTCACAAGTGTCCGTTCTGCCTCAAGACATTTAAAGTAAGTGTGAGAATATTCCTTATTTCTTTATCAGGTCTTTCAGTTATATGAAAATAATCCATTCATTTCTGCCTTTAATTGTATTCTAGAAAGAATATCAATAAATAGACAGCATGTACCTGCCCTTATAGGGGGTTTCTTCAGGGTTTAACCATGGTATCACCATGTATTAGTTATTCTCCCTTGATTTTTGACAAACATTCTTTTCATAATTCAACTGAATATGAAAATACATCTCTCTTGACCAGAATCCAATCCCTGTTGCATGAGACTAATACAATCCTCTCCACCATCATAACATTATTAGTTTGATGCAGTGTCATTTGCTTAACAGTCCTTTAGATGTGTATCGAATATATGGTTCAGTAAGTTTCTAGTATGCACAGAAAATTGAGGATGTAAATTGAAATGCTGAAATTGCTAATGCCAAAAAAGCAAATTCATATCATGACTAACATTCTTCATTGAGATCTGTCTCATCTGTTCATTCTTACTTTACTTGGTTACCCATTTGCTTTCTTATTATAATACTTAGTAAATTTGACAATATTTTGACATGATATTGATACATTTACATGTTGTAATGGAACATCTTTCACGTTAATTATTGCATCTAATATATCAATCATTTGATGTTTAATTTCAGTTAGCAAGATACTTGCAGCTACACATGCAAACAGTACATTGGTTGAAAGATGAACAATTCTTTTGTGAAATCTGTGATAAAGTACTAACTGATAAGAAAAATGTCATCATACATATGAAAAGCCATATGGGGGAAACTAAAGCCAAGTGTGAAGTGTGTGGCAAGGAGTTCAACCGCAAGTCTTATTTGTGGACCCATATGCGAACTCATACAAACCAAAGACCATATAAGTGTAACTACTGTAGTAAAGCCTTTAACCAGTACAGTACTTGGAAAAATCATGAGAGAACTCACACTGGTGAAAAGCCATACAAGTGTTCTATGTGTTCCGCTAATTTTGCTACAAGTTCCTCCCTCTCAAAGCATGTACAATATGGCCACTACAATATCAGGGACTATGAATGTGATATATGCAAGAAAAGATTTATAAGTAAAGCCAAAGTGGAGGAACATATAAAGGTTCATACTGGTGAAAAGCCTTTTAAATGTCACGTATGTAATCGTGCTTTTAACAAGAAGAATAATTTGAAGAATCACATGTATGTTCATTCTACAAACAAAAAGTACAAATGTGAGGTAAGTTACCATAATTTTAACCAATAACTTTTATTGATGCGATGTATACAGTTTTTGTGAATGTTATAACAAGTACTACATAAATCAGATTATATAAATTTTGTATTTTTCAAAGAACATTGAATTTATATCATAATTTTGAATGCTCTTAATTTTAAATTGATGTTTTTTATGGACTATGCTGTAGAGGTGAAATGATTGTCCAGTGTCTGTAAATAACATATTTCAAATAATATTTGTTAATTTAACATTTTTCCAGATTTGTGGGGAAGGTTTCATGAGGAAATCAACCATAGAAAACCACATCCTAGAACGCCACAAGTATGAGTTTGTCATTAATTCCAACAGTGAAGACAAAGATGTAGATGTGAAAGTTTCCACATCTCAATTTATATCAGTGAAGGAAATAGATGATGTCCCTCCTGAAGACAGCTACATTATTGTATTTGCAAATGAGGATGAAGAGCTGAGTGATCCCAAGGAAATGCAAGTTACTGTGTTGGCAGAAGATGGCACATCTAGTCAGGTACATGACCTATTTTTTTCTTTTCATCCTATCTAACTTTATATTTAAGTAGCAGTGGTGATGTAGTGATAACATTTGCTTCTGGAACTAAGATGAAAATTAGTCTTGCAGAGTCTTTACGTGGATGCCTATCTACAGTTAGTGGGTATCTATCTATAGTTTCTGATGCCTTGTTCCCTCCAGGAACATTCCTCAAGGGGATGGCCACGGCAGATAAACCTTCACCTCTTCCTATCCATCCCCACAGTCCATCCTTGCTTGTTTAATCCCTCCCCCTCAGTTATCAACTTTTTTTTCTTCTTTTTCCTTTCTTCTACATTTAAAAGGGCACTGGCCAAGGGAAAACAAAAACGTTAAAAAAAAATCCCGCTTGTCACCAGACCCTGCAAAGAGAACAGTTGGAGGAATAAAGTAAGGGGTGGGGTTCGTATATCATTAGAGGTGTCTTGACACTCCTCTTTTGAAAAAGTTAAAGTCATAGGCAGGTGGAAAAACAGACAAAGGAAGAGAGTTCCAGAGTTTACCAGTGTAAGGGATGAAAGTGTGAAGATACTGGTTAACTCCTACATTAGGAAGATGGACAGAATAGGGACGAGAAGACGAGAAGTCTTGTGCAGTGAGGCCGCAGGACGGGGAAGGCATGCAGTTAGCAAGTTCAGAAAAGCAGTCAGCATGAAAATAGTGATAGAAGATAGATAA